>JAVCKT010022679.1:0-22701 GCA_032273925.1 Rhynchotus rufescens
TCCCTCCCTCCCTCCCCGCAGACAAGGCCACGAACCCGCTCAACAAGGAGCTGGACTGGGCCGGCATCAGCGCCTTCTGCGAGCAGCTCAACAGGGAGCTGGAGGGGTAAGCGGCGCTGGCGCCGGGGCGCAAGGCCGGAGAGGGGAGCCGGGGGTCCCGGTCCCGCGGAGCAGCAGGGCAGGTGGCAGCGGGAGCAGAGGGCAGCTGCACCGGGGCAGATCCTCGGGGCTGGAAGTCGCTCCGTTACCTCAGTGCCATGACCGTGTTCCCCACGTGGGGTCCCCCCTGCTCTAGAGACTCCCTAGAGCGTCACAGATAATTTCCTTTTATTTTCTTTCTTTTTTTTTCTGTTTTTTATTTTGCCTTTCAGCAGCTGTGATATAGCTGTGCTTTACCTCAGATAAACCTGCCCTAGTATAATAAAGTAAGTTCCCCTGAGCTTTTGAAGTAACCTGGGGGCCTTATCAGTATCTTAAACTCACAACACGCTTCTCACGCTGGGGTCCCGAGAGGGAGGTGCAGGTACCAGCCTGCCCATCACTAACCAGCTGGCGTTTGTTTCTCCCTACTCCTTCCAGTCCTCCGCTCGCCACCCGACTTCTTGCCCACAAGATCCAGTCTCCGCAGGAATGGGAAGCTATCCAGGCCCTCACGGTAAGGGCATCTGCAGGCTGTAGGACTAGGTGGGGGCCCAGGGTGCAGAGCTGCTTCACGCTGACTTGAGCAAGGGAAGCTCTCAGCTCCTGAGCGCCTGTCTTCCTGTGAGCAAGTCCAGGTGTAACTGGGCTCATGGGTGCAGGGCCTGGGGAAATGCGGGTGGTGGCCTGGAAAGTTCCCAGTCCTGGGATTGTGACCTGCTGAACACTGTGGTCCAGAGCCAGTTGAAGTCAGTGGGCAGCTTTTCATTCCCTTGGCTGCGTTCTGGGTTTGTGCTGTGAAACCTGAGTGCTTGAGCTCTCATCCTGCTCTCAGCCCTGCGCCCGGAGGGTGTCGCCTTCCCTGCGCTGCCGGGCCGCCTCTGCAGAGACTGCTCCCGAAGGGGAAACCTTCCCTGCTACTGCGGGCAGGAGACTGGCCCCCCAGGAGGGGAATGGGGTGCCCCTCTTGGCTGCAGTGAGGATAACCCCCGGCTCCGGCCCCTGGGAAGGGGGCAGCCGGGAAGGGCCGTCTCCCGATGCTGCCGGGCTCACGTGGCGCTCTCCGCAGGTGCTGGAGTCCTGCATGAAGAGCTGTGGGAAGCGCTTCCATGATGAGGTGGGCAAGTTCCGCTTCCTCAACGAGCTCATCAAGGTGGTGTCGCCCAAGGTGCGTCCCGGGGGTCCTGCTGGAGGAGAGGGGAGGCAGCGGCAGGAGGGCTTGGGCAAGAAGTGGCTGAGCAGAAGGGCTGTGTATCCGCTGGGATGTGGGAAGGACAGGGCAATACTGGGCAGAGATGTAGTCCTTACTCTCTGGTGAGTCTTCCAGTGAGAAGGTGAGCTTCTGCCTCTCTGCTCCAGGCTGATTCTTCATCCAGGAAGCCCCAGCTAGTGCCTGTGAGGCTCCTGAGCTCACTGTGTGCCCAGGGTCCCCTGTCTGTGCAGCCTGTGCTGGGGAGCCTTTTTCAGGCCTGGCGCCATGACTGCCTGTCTCCAGGATGTCCCAGCCTAGCTGGGGCGCTCCAAGAGGGCAAATCCAGGCATGGACAGCGATGCTCTGGAGAGCATCCATATGAAGCACTGAAAGTCACTACCTGCTCTGCTGTTGGCTGCTGTTATACCAAAACAAGTCGGACATGCTGTTCTTTTCGGTCAGGCCATGTAGCTCTTGCCACCAGCGGCTAGGGAGTTAAGGGAACATGGGCCAAGTAAGAGTATTTGGCCCAAATAAGAGTAAGCCTCAGTCTGTCATTCACAGCTTCTGCCACGAATGGCCAGGAACAGTAACGTCCTAGCGTCCCCTTGCCAGGGGCCCTAGGGGATGTCTGTGCACCTTAGGCCACAGGGTCCTGGTGGGATATTCACTGTTTCTTCCACCAGTGCACAGCAGAGCCATAGGACAAGGGCAAAGGACGTTTGTGTGTCAAGAGGGAAGTGCAACATTCAAACACCTCGCTGCTGGGAGCTGTTGTCTGGGGTCTGTGCGGCCACAAAGGGTGTCAGGGACTCTCTGTGTCAGAGAGTGCAGCTGAGAAAACATCCTGGGCCCCAAGGCCTGTTGCCCCCAGCCCTTCCCCTCCCAGCCCTGCTGTCTGCTCAGCCCTAAAGGGCTGCCATGCAAGTGCCTCCCGTTGGCAGTGCCCCAAACTTCGCAAGGTGACAAAGACCCCCCCAGAGCTTTCTCACTCATCCCTGGGTGTTGCTGAGGGCTGCTGGCCCAGCGTCTCTCACTTGCTGCGTTTCCTGCGCTGGAAAGCAAGTGTGGCAGGGGTCTGTTGCAAGGCTCTTGGGCTTTCCTGCTTGCTTCCTCTTTCCTGGTGCCGTTGGGAACTGTCTCACTTCTCCTGGGGGAGGGTGTGAATGTGCCAGGTTTGCAACAGCTCCGATCAGCTCCAAGCCACCTCTTCTCTTTTTCTTCTAGTATCTTGGTAGCCGGACACCAGAGAAAGTCAAGTCAAAGATCTTGGAGCTCATGTACAGCTGGACATTAGGGCTGCCTCACGAAGTGAAGATCTCAGAAGCCTACCAGATGCTGAAGAAACAAGGTGAGAGGCAATGGACTACCCTTTTTTTTCCTTTTTTTTCCCCCTATTCCTGCACTCAGACCCACCACACCTGTAGCTGTGCCCCAGCAACAAGGGCAGGAAAAGAAATGGGTGCCCTGAGGATCTCAGCTGCTCAGGGGTTATTGTGGTCTGAATTGCTTCATGGGGGGATATCTGCCTGCTCCCTACTGGAGAGGGACACTGGGAGTAGTTGGGACTGAAGGATTAGGAGTGCTGTTATGGACTTAACCTCTCATAGGCAGAAAATTTGGATCATTTAGAAGAAGGTTCTCATCACGGGAAAAGAAATGATGTAGAAACACAGTCCAGGATAATGGATGGCAGGAACAGACCCAAACCCCCTCAGTTCCAGCTGACTTTGAGCCATTGGGGAAGAAATGTCCTAGGTGACTCTTTCATCCCCCAGTGTGTGAAGTTTCCTGACCTCTCTGTGGATCTCTACTGCAGGAATTGTGAAATGTGACCCAAAACTGCCCGATGATGCTCCTTTCCCACCACCTCCTCCTCGGCCCAAGAACATCATCTTTGATGACGAAGAGAAATCCAAGGTAAGGGCTGTGTTCAGGCAGAGGGCCAGAGGTCAGTGTTTTCCTCCCTCCAGGGTGTCCTGTCTCCCTAGAGGCCTCCTACTCCTTGTGCCACGCTTCAGGAAGTGGATCAGAGCAATGCTGAGGGTCTGTGCTTAAGTCAGGCCTAAGGAAAGAGCCAGAGCTGGGGCACATAGATAGATCCGTTTGATCTCTAGAGCTCTCGGCTGCGGGCTGGTGCAAAGGGTGAAGTGCTGACCTGAGCCCAGCAGGATGTGGGAGGCTGCTGCTTTGCTGTCTCTAGCGAGCCCAGTTATCTGGCTACGTGGGCCAAATAGAGTCCAGCTCCCCCTCTTGTTACTGTTAATTCTTCTCCACAGCTGCAATCCACTTATTGCTCAACTGCTTATGCTCTGTTGTACCCATCCTGTATTGCCTTTCCTCGGGTCACTGTTCAGCCAAACATCTCTGCTTTATTAATGATGAATTTTTTTAAGAGAATTTGGGGCTCCTCTGACTTTACTTCTGAAATGAGATGTGATCCACCTTTGTTGTATGAGGTATTTTTTTGCCTCTGCGGGCCCTTTTCCCCAAGGAGCCGTCATGGGGAATGTACAGGGAGGATTTGTAGGTGGCCTCTGGAACTGGTCACCGACTAAGGTGTGTGAGGGAAATTGGAGCTCTCCCTCTTTACCTGTTAGAGCTGCAAAAGAGCTGTGTAAAGAGGTGTGAATGGGAGCCCACTACAGTCCTGTGGCAATTCCCTGTGTTAAACCAGCTTTTCTGTTTCTCAGTACTGACACTGCTGTTCCTGGGTTCAGACAGAGAGCAGAGGATAACCATCAGACAGGGCCAGGTTTTGAATGCAGGGGATTTTCAAGTCCATGGTACGACAGCAGGGGGAAGAGCAATTGTGCTCTCTTTTCTGCCTGGTCTTTGATAGCCCAGAAGTGATCCAGCTAGGTTTTTAAGTGGTTAATGCCACTTAGATTTGGCTATGCTGGGGATTTCACTGGCTCTAGTGTTGCTAGAGTAATTCTAGGTGCCACGTGCCTCAGCTTGGGCCCAAAGGTATCTTCTCTTTTGCAGATATTGGCTCGTCTTCTGAAAAGCTCCCATCCAGAGGACCTCCGGGCTGCCAACAAGCTCATCAAGGAGATGGTTCAGGAGGTGCAGCTGGGGAGGAGTGTGGTTGTAGGGCAGGGGGGTGATGTAGGCCCTGATGCTTGCAGTCAGCGGGAGGAGGTTCGAGCAATGAGTCTCTGTCCTCATGCGGGCACGTGGGGAGCCTCTGCCCCAAACTGCAGTAGGTGCCAAAGAGTTTCTGTGCAAATTTTGCTGCCACTTGGCTACTAGGAGGAATGGCTCTGGGCAATTGTGTGGCACAAGTCCTGCTGCAGCAGTAGATCAGCAGCAGACCCACCCCACGTGGCCCGTGCTGCACCAGAGATGATCTGGAGTTTGTCATTTGGGTGGGAGCTCCTTTGGGGCCAGTGTTGCTGTGCCTTTGTCCAGGGAATCGGTGTGTAGCCTAGCTGAGCTTTCTGTCTCCCCAAGTTGTGGACAAGAGTAAAGACCTCCTTGCCAGTTTGGTTGTTCTTCAGGACCAGAAGCGCATGGAGAAGATCTCCAAAAGGGTGAATGCCATTGAGGAGGTGAACAATAATGTGAAGCTGCTGACAGAGATGGTGACTAGCTACAGCAAGGGGGAGACAACAGAGAGCAATGAGGACCTAATGAAGGTGAGGAAAAGCTATCTCAGCATCCTCGGGCTTAACTGTGAGAAGGGTGTGCAGTCTTTCACCCTGCCCTCCCAAGTCCTTCCTACCTGTTTTGCATCCCTATCTGAGCTTGCTACTCAGTGTGCCTGTCTGCTCTTGCCAGGAGCTGTATCAGCGCTGTGAACGCATGAGGCCCATGCTTTTCCGACTTGCCAGTGACACAGAAGACAACGATGAAGCACTAGGTAAGCAAACTTGGCCCCTCTCCAGGCAGCTTGGCCCAGGGAATCCCCGCTCAGCTGCTCATAGCGTGGCGTTTCTGAGCAGCTGCTGTGCTAGTCGAGGTTGGTTAGTCTGCGCTCGCCACTGAGCGGGGCATGTGACACCAGTCACAGGGTTACATAATTCCTCCGCTTCCCTGTGGAAGAGTGTTTCTTTTTCCCACGTATTTCTTGAAGCAGTAGTGGCAAAAATGCTATTTGTAGTGATTTGCTATTAGTGTTTTTTTTTGGCCTTACTCTCAAGGAGGAATGGTTGGGGGGATTAAAGTCTGTCTTCATTTCTTGCCTCTTTTTAAACTTACTTCCCACCTCTTCAATTTCAGCGGAGATCCTGCAAGCCAATGACAACCTGACACAGGTGATCAATCTCTATAAGCAGCTGGTGCGAGGAGAAGAGATCAATGGGGAGACTGTGGCTGGTCCCCTTCGAGGTGAGGAGCCCTGGCACATGGGGCAGCACAGGGGCCCTCTTGCTGGTTCTCTCTAGCGTAAGAGAAGGTTTTGTGATGTGGAAAGGTGAAACACGCAGAAGGTCAAAGTGACGCTGGTGAGATAAGGAAATGGCTTGAGGAGATGACTGATGCATGAAAAGAGGGAGTTGAAAGGGAGAGCAGGGGAGGGGATTCTATTTTCCAGGTGGTGGAAAGATGGGAGCTGGCTCTCGACACACTAGGAGGCTCAAGAGTTTCTCCTAACCTCTTCCTTTTTTGCAGGCAGCACCTCTGCCCTCCTGGATCTGTCAGGTCTAGACCTCCCGGCAGCAGGCCCTTCCTACCCAGCCTTGCCCACCCTCTCAGGTGGCTCAGCAGTCCCTGTGCCTGACCCAGCTGCCTCTGTCTCCTTGCTGGATGATGAACTCATGTCTTTAGGTGAGAAGACCAGAGTAAAAGCATTGAGCGAGTCTGAGTAGATGGTTATTCCTGTGGAGGAACGTGAATGTTGAAGAGCACTGAGAGGGATGAATTGTGAGACACCAAGAGGAGATCCTCACTTAGTGTGATAGGAAGGAAAATCCCTGATTTGATTCTGAGTTTCATTTCACATGGTGTTTTCCTGACTTATCAGGGAAAACCTGCAGTGATCTACCCTCTGCTTTGTTCTCAGACAACTGACCTGGCAGGTAAATCGAGAGTTGTGCAATGGCCATCACTAGATGGGATCACAAGGGTGGACCACCTCCATCTCCTGGTGTTTACTCTTTGGTGTGACAGCAGACACCAGACATGCACAACGGCTCATGTGGAAGTCTTGTAAGGTGGCAATCCTAGAAGGTTCTAGAATCCATTTTTTCTGACCATGTCCCTAAGATGAATGTTTTGGATGCAACAGTGTGACCTAGAGATCCTCTACAACTGCAAGTGGAGACTGACAACTGGGTAGCATTCACATCTGGGTCTGCTGCAGTGGTGACTAGAGCGTGAAGGGAAAGAGCACTGTTGTCCTCCCTGCCCCTTCCCTTGCAGAGATAGAGCCAGAAGTGGGGAACATGTCGGATATTCTACCCTGATTCTTCTGTGTCCTGCCTTTGCAGAGGAATGTCAGTTACGTTTGCCTGTTTAATTCCCTTACCAACCTGATACCAAGACTTGATGATTGCTTTTCTCCTGGTAGGTCTGAATGACCCAGCACCACCTCCTGCCCAGGCTGGTGACAGCAGTGGCTGGAACAGCTTCCAGGTAACGTGCTGGGAGCCATGGAGGCAGGTGGGGAGGGTGGTGGAAGCAACACCTGGAACAGGTAAGGAGGTATTCGTGCTGTGATAGCCGTGCTGATGTGACTGCCTGGGGGCCTCTCGTGTGCGCTCTCTCTGCAGTCGTCAGATAGCAGCGAGTTTGGCATCGCCCCTATCCCGGCAGCGCCTCCGGTCAAAGCAGACGCTGGCGCGTCCTCCCCGAATCCTCCTCCTCCCTCCAGTGGCCTGGACGACCTAGACCTCTTGGGCAAGACTCTGCTGCAGCAGTCTCTGCCTCCAGAGTCACAGCAAGTGCGGTGGTAAGCGGGAGCTGAGCAGTCTTGCATCTCTGGTTGTCTCTTTTGTTTCTGGGATACTGGACACAGTTATTTCCCTTACCTGTTTGATTCCTTATTCTCTCTCCCTACAGGGAGAAGCAGCAGCCACCTCCACGGCTCACCCTGAGGGATTTACAGAACAAGAGCAGCTCTGGCACCACGGCCCATGCTCCCAGTGGCCTCCCAGTGCTCCAGAGCGTTTCTCCCAATCCAACACTATCCCTGTCCTCAGAGCTGCCTGCCCCTGCAGCGCTTCCAAAAGCTGCCACCGCACCGACAGGATGTGCCCCCATCCCACCACGGCCTCCTGCCACTGCACTGCCCCAGGAGATCTCGCTGGCCAACATCACTGTGCCTCTGGAGTCAATCAAACCCAGTGAGTAGGCTGGAAGAGGGGGACAAGTTTAGGGGGTGGATGGACTGTTTGGAAGGGGACCAGGCAGATCGGGGAAGAAGCAACTAGAGAGAGTATGAAGAGGGTGGAACAAACTGTACATACAGGGAAGAGAGGAATATGAGAGAACCTACGGGATTTTGGAGAGGTGGAAGAGAGTGACAACTTCTAGTTCCTGGTATGGAGCTTGGATTATGAGAAGTTTGCTGCAGGGCCTCTTCACTCCTGGCTGAGTGGTGCCTGTCCCTGCCTTTCCCACAGGCAGCATCCTCCCTGTGACGGTGTATGATCAACACGGCTTCCGTGTCCTCTTCCACTTCGCTAAAGATGCCCTGCCCGAGAGACCCGACGTGCTTGTGGTGGTGATTTCCATGCTCAGCACGGCCCCGCAGCCCATCCGCAACATTGTCTTTCAGTCTGCTGTCCCTAAGGTAAGGGGGCTGCTGGGGCTCGGGGCTCCTGCACTAGCCTGCCGCAGGATTCTCCCACTGTAGGAAGGGTCGGGTGGATGGAGAGGGCTATGTGGGTTTGAGAGCAAGCTGCGTTGCCTCCAGATTAACAGGGACCAGCGCAATACCCCTCTCTCTGGTTAGAGGGTGGAAGACTCCTAAACACAGGTGGTACCAGGACCTTCGGTGGCCAAGTCCCGTTCTCACAAAGGTGGGGTGTTGTTCTTTGCCTAGGTGATGAAAGTGAAGCTGCAGCCTCCCTCAGGCACAGAGCTGCCAGCGTTCAACCCCATTATCCACCCCAGTGCCATCACACAAGTTCTGCTGCTCGCTAACCCACAGAAGGTAACAGTCCTATCCCTGGGGCAGGAGCTGGCTGCTCTTGTTACCTCGGCAAAACCCAACTGCCCTTCCACTGAGGGGACCCCGTCCCTATTCCTTACACTCACCGCAGCTTTCTAGATGCTGCCTCGTGGCTTTCCACTCCTGCTCCTGATTGCTTTTCTCCCCCTCTCCAGGAGAAAGTGAGGCTACGATACAAGCTGACCTTCACCATGGGAGAGCAAACCTACAACGAGATGGGGGATGTGGACCAGTTCCCCCCACCGGAGTCCTGGGGGAACCTCTAGAGCTTTCCCTTGCAGGCCCTGCTCTGCAGAGCCCCCGGGCAGCCAGCCCTGCAAGGCTGCAGCACCCTGAGGAAGGGGAGGGTGGGAGGAGGTCGACTGCTCGTGCTCTGTTCCCCAGGTGGCTGGGCAGGAGCCAGAGGGAGCATCTCTGAAGGGGGAGAGCTGGGAGACGTTCATCCAGCGTGACTAGGAGCGGAGCTGAGAGCTTACTGTGGGTGAACAGTTGCCTTCCCTCTCTTCTGAAGGCTTCCCTCCATCCCCAGTTTGTTCAGCTTCTCTTCTAACCCTGCTTTCCTCCTTTAGGTGCAGTTGGGGAACAGGGATGGGGAGCTTTAGCAGGCTCAGACTGGAGCAAAGCCTAGGAAATGAAGACCCTTGTTCTAGTCTGTCCCCTCCGCCCTTCCTCACCCTTCGGCTGCTTCATGCTCTGTGGTGCTCTCTCTCGTTAACAAATTCAGAGCTCAAATGGGTTCCCTCCCAGTACCCCCACTCTTTGAAGCTGGGAACCAATCTGCTGGGATTCTCCCAGAGCTATGAAATGAGGCTGACCAGGGACTGGGCTGGAGTCAGTGTCTTTAACTGTCTGTGCTTCGGTTGGGAAGGGGGAGTTGTTTTCCCCTATCCCCCTCCTCCAGCTGGAGACAGGGCTCTTGGACTGGGAGAGAGCTCTGGGAGTGGGAACCTGTTGAGTTCAGTGCTGGAAAGAGTTTGCTCCTGTCTGTGTCATCTCTGTAGCTCCTTGGCTCCTGGCACTAAACCCAGCTGGGACAAATCGCACCTTTCCCTTAAGCTTTAGCTGTTCCAGCAACTGTCTGGGATTGCTCTTGTACCCATACCAGTTGGTCCTGTGTGCCAGCCCTGAAAGGGGCATGTTTCAAAGGGGCCTTCTCTGTGGGCTTAAGTCTTCCCACAGCCTCTGACTCCTGCTCAACAGAGGGAGAGGAAGCAGCAAATCATCCTACTCCCTTCTTCCCTCCCCGGTTTGGTTTTGGGGGGGAGTTATGAAGGTGGCTTTTTTGTTTATTTTTTTGGTTGCTTTTCTTTTTAATTACTAGCTCTTTGATTTCTTCTTGCAGTGGGGAAAAGGACAGGCTAGAATTGGAGAGAGAGTGGACAGCAGCCCCTGTGCAGGCGGCCTCGCTGCAGGGCCGGGCGGGTACAGCCGCACCAGGCAGTACAGTCGGGCGGTTACAGCCGGGCTGGGCAGTACAACTGTACTGGGCTGTACAGCCAGGCCGGGTGTGCCTTGGCCGGCAGCATTGGCAGGGGGCTCGTCCCAGGCACTCGATCACTGTGACACAAGAGCAGGGATCTGCAGGCACAGAGGAGACCAGGCGGTGGCATGTCCGGAGCGATCCCCATTCTGATCGGACTTGTGACCACGTGAGCTGCTTCCCTTTCCCAAGCTGGTTTTCACTGGGCCTGGTTTTAGAGGTATAAGCAGAGTGCACCATGAATCAGCCTGCTAGGTGTGGAAGGAGCCTGTGTGAGGTGGAGGTCAGTGGGTGCTGCTTGTTCTTGGCTTGGGGGCAGTGAAGGTGAGAGGTCTTGAAGCTGGGTGTGTGGTGTAGTAGAGGAGAGGGGGAAGCAAAGTCTTTATGCTGGGCTTCTGCTGTGTCTTACTTCCCTTTCTGGTCTCTTTCAGGGTTTTGTATGGGTTTTTCTTTGCAGATCTTGTTTGGTTCTTGAACAGACTTGTATATATTTTCAGTGCAAATTCTGTAAATGGAAAAAAAAATTTAAAACAACGCCCGGCGCGAATAATCTGCTGTATTTATGGGAAATAAGAGTTCTTTCCTGATCTTTTCCCTCTGCATTTTGACCCAGGGAATGAATTTTCTATTCATCCTCCAACGCTTCAGAGAAGTTGTTTCTACCCCGAGAGGGGTCAGGTGCCAGGCACAAGGGTGTCTTAAATCCTCCTACTACTCTCCTCTATTTCATCCCTGGAGGGATGTGACATCCCATTGTGGGTGGGGACGGGGGGAATTGTGGAAGTCCCCCAGTTGCTCTCAATTCCTGTTTGAGAGCAAGTCACTTCCACGCTGGGAGCTGCCTGCTCCTGCCTGCTGCTTCTTGGAGCCAGGAGCAGGCAGGCAGGCCAGGAAGGACCCCATGGGCTCGTGTTCCAGCACAGCCTGTGTGGCCACTGGGGGGCAGGCAGCAGTGCCAGGACTGGGCCGAGAACTGCCTGGGCACCAGAGCTACCTCCTGGTGAGGCTCCATGGAGCAGCTTTCCTGCAAGGGCAGCAGGGTGGAAAGAGAGGAGGGTCTGCTCTGGGCAGCACCGTTCCCCCTGCTGCAGGCTCAGGCCTGGGGGCCAGGTCTGGCCGCAGCCCCTGCGAATTACCAAGACTGTGTGAGGAAAGAGACCCCAGCTTGGCGGCTGCATCATGCAGTGCTGTCCAGGGAGTTGTTAGAGCTGTATGGAGGGTTGGGTGACCCACTGCAACAGGTCTTCAAAGCGCTGGTCTGCTTTCAGTGAGTGTGATGACCTTCAGGAGCCCCATGGGAGCTTTTCCATGGAGTATGAGGTGGGCCACTACACGTCGCCCCAGTTTTAGAGCAAGGTGGGGATGGGGCAGTCCCACCTTGAAAAAGGACAGGCCAGCGCTGGCTCTGCTGCGCGCTCCCTGGGGCCTCACCCTCCAAGACATGGAGGGCAGCCCCTGGAGCAGGTGCAGGTGGAGCAGCCCTTCCACCTCTGCCTTCTGCTGTTTGTCTCCTGCTTACGGGCTGACCACTTCCCGCCTGGGCTCCGATGCTGCCTCCTTTGCAGGCTGCATAAGGTGCCTGACCCTCTCCTCCCTCCGCTCTCAGCACAGAGCAAGGGAAGTCCTGGCTGCAGGTAGCCAGCGATAAGAGGGGGCTCCTGTCCCGGAGCTGGAGCGGAGGGCTGGGTTAAGCACCCCGCCACCCCCAGCTTTAGAAGGAAGCTGAGCCCGGATGCCGTGGGAGGCTGCAGCTCCGCAGCGAGCAGGCCCGGGACCGCGGGGCCGGCGGTGCCCGCGCCCGGGAGGCGCCACTCTGCGCATCGCCGCTGAGGGCTGCGGCGGGAGGCGGGAGCGGGGAGGAAGGGGCCTCTGCAGGGCGCACAGCAACGGCCTCTTCCGCAAGCGTGTGCGGGGCCCGGCGAGCCTTAGCAGCAGCAGCAGCGCTGGGGGAAAGCAGGGGACACAGAAGCAGCCCCAGGGATGGCTTAGCACGCTGAGCAAGGGGCCCGGCCGTGCTGCACGGGGGCCCGCGGAGTGCTGTGGCCTGTCCTCTTCTTAGCACGACAGGGGCTCTGTCCTGCAGGGAAGAGGGCAGAGATGAACCCGTGAGGGTGAACAGGTGCCCCAGGGGCACTAGCAGAGGTAGGGTGACAAGGTAGGACAGGAGCTATCAGGCATATTAGACACTCCATGAATGCTGCTCAGGCAGCCAGCTTGGCCACGGGCTGCTCTGCATCGCTGCTGATGCTGGGGAAGGCAAGGGAAAGGAAAAACCCACCCCGGATGAGAAAGAGAGTGAGAAACAGAGCGTGGGCCCTTCGCTTGGGCTCTGCAGCAGCTTGTGCTTGTCCTGCCTTGTTACGTGTTTGCTGTAATAATATTTCCCCTTTAAGGCTGGGCTTAAGTTATTTATACTTGTGGGGTGGTGACAGGAACACAGAGCAGAGCAGGAGCCCTCAACTGCTCTTACCTGATCTGCAGTGAGGGTGCAGAGGAGCAGCTCAAGGAGGAAGGAAACCCAGAGAAAAAAAAAAAAAAAAGGAAAAAACGAGAGGGAGCATAAGAGGGAGTTTGCCAGAGGGGAAGAGAAACCAACCAGGACATCCCCAAGGAGAAACAAGGGAGGAGAGAAGGCGGGAAACAGAAAGAAGGGAACAAGGAAGGAGTAAGGGGGAGAGGTGCCTAGGAAAAAAGCAAGGGGCAGAGCAGCCCCTGGGAGTCGAGGGGCCGTGGACATCCAATGCCGAGCGACATCTGGGAGCGCTGAGCGGGTAGAGCCAAGTGGAGCAGCTCCTGCGGTTTCCTCCCGTCTCTCAAGATGATGAAGAGGCAATTTCATCGGATGCGGCAGCAACTGTCCCATCCCAACCTCACGGGCCGGTAAGGACTTCACTGTGACCGGGCCCAACGGGCTGGGGGGAAGCAGGGGGCAGCTCCCGGGGCGTTCGCGCCCAGGCTGGATTGGTCTCCCAGGTGAGCCGGGGAAGGGGATAATGAGCCTGGTCTTAGGCAGTCTCTAGCGCAGACCGAGAGGTGTCTGCGAGCAGCAGGGCTACCCGGCGAGGATGCGCTCGCTAAGGCGGGCCGAGGCCGTGCGGCTGCCTCTCCTGGGTCCCATGGACGTTGTGGCCACGTAGGAAGGGGTCCCTCCAAGCTCTGCTGTGGCCGGAATGCCCAGCTCTCCCTCCTGCAGCTCTGAGAGCAGGGGGTCTGGTGGCAGGCGGTGGAGGGGCCCTTGGGTGGGAAGGGACCACCCATCAGAGGGACTCCCTCCCCTCCATGCACTCTCGCTATGCAGGGGGGCATTAGGAGCTGGGACCTCCCCTAGGAGCCAGATGCCCAGCACAGTGTCAGCAGCCTACGACCCAACAGGTGCCTTTTGCAGAGAGGAGCCATCACCCTAGGGCCTTGTGACCTGTGGTCTGTGGAGAAGACACGGGGGACTTAGAGTTTCATGTGAAATCCTGCAGCCTGGTCCCACCTCCTCTGCTTCCTTATTTCTCTCTCCAACTTTCCCAAGGTCTACCCTTGCAAAACGCAGAGCTGAAGTGACAACACAGGGCTGGGCCTTGCCTTCCCAGCCCCCTCACTCCCTCTTTCCTAGAGCCACCTCCACCCGTACACACAGCAGGTTCCCCACTGCTGGGAGCCCCAAGGGGACTTAGCCTTGTCCCTCAGGCTGCCAGGGTCCTGCAGTCAGGCCGGCAGCTGTGCCACTGAGAAGCAATTCCCAGAGCACGGTCGCCTCTCGCCCTCGTTGTGTTTCCCAGAGGGGAGCAGGTCTCCCTGTCCCCTCTCCCCTCCTTTGCGGAGGGCGCCGGGCCCGTTTTGTCTCCGCTCTTGCTCGGCCGCACTGCGTGCGCTTCCCTTTGGTTAGGGCTGCTGGGCAGAAAGCCTCCGCTGGCCCGTGTGGTCCATGAGCAGGACGTCGGCCCGCTGCGAGGCGCCTGCTCTGCGGGCTGCAGCCTCACGTGACTCTGCCTGCCTCGAGGCGGCCTCCCCCGTTTCCTGCAGCTCCGCAGCCCTGGCCCCTTTCTGTTCTCGCGCACTGAGAAGAGAGAAGCATGAACTAGCCAGGCACGGGGGCAGCCCTTGTGTTGGACAGGGAAGAGGTAGTGGGAATGCAAATGCAGGTCCCAGGGACTGGTAGTGAGTGTGGCCTGAAAAGCCAGGTTTCTCTTTCACAAAGAGTCACGAAAGTTTGGTGTGTTTTTCATCAAGATTTTCTGCAAACCAGAAGCTTCCTGGATGCCTTTGCATGATCTGCACCTCATACTTCTTGCAAAACCAAACAGAAAGGCAGTTACATTTAGTCACTGCTGGGGGTTGGTGCTCATCCGAGCTTCCTGCTGACCACAGAGTTACCTGGTGTCGCTTGCTCCTGCCCTGGTGCCCCTGCAGCTTCCAGCCGCTTTGGCCCTGGAAACCCCCTTGTAAAGATGCGTGTAAGGCCCTGGCAGAGGCTCCCTTGAATTCTCCCTCCAGGAAGAGGTGTTTGCAGCTAGAAAGCTTCAACAGCAAAATTCCCATCACAGCAGTACCCCACCAAGGACTTTCTCTCTGAAAATCAGGCCATATCAAGACATGGTGAGCTGGGTGCTCTGATTTAGGATTCCTGTCTGAAATTATACCCTCGTCTTGGGGAGCTGCCAGCTGCAGGTGCTGTTGCTGCCCTGTCTGGGCATCCCGCTCCAGTTACGTTCATCTTTCTAGGGGATGGGAATTCTGCTGGCCAGTACGGTTGGCAGCTTTTCCCTGATCCTGATGTTCTTCTCTCATGGGCTCACTGTACCTGTAGCCTTGCGCTTGGTGTCCAGGTCATAGCCAGTGTCTTCTGCTCTCTGGAGCCATGAACAAAAAAAAGTGAAGCGAATAAGGACTTGCCTTTCCAAGCAGGCCAGGTTGAGGGTATCCCATCTGCTAATGGCTCCTTCTTCCTCTACAGATCCCAAGAAGCAACGGAGCTCCTGACAGAAGACTTGCTGCAGGTGAGGTGTGGGCTTGGCTGCCGGGCATGTGCCTGCTTGTGCTTATGTGGGAGGACGTGTCTTGTTCCCACCCGCGATCTGCCCAGCCGGCATGTCCAAGTCGCAGTGCCAGGATCTCCCTGCGCGCCGGAGGGCGACGCCAGGACCGTAGCGAGAGGTTCAGACAGGCACCAGGCACTCTGACCTGGCTTTGCCTTGCTCTTCGCTGTGCTGAGCTGCTCCTGTCACAGCAGCTTTCGTTTGCAGTCGAGCCGGGCTAGAGAGGTGTTACAACATGTCCCCAGCCGCAGGAACGCAGAGTTTGCTGCAGCACCCTCACACCAAGTCACATCACGACTGTGTGAAGGAAACAACAGGCTGGTGCCACGCAAGGGGGCTTCCCCAGCTGCCTATGCAGTCAGGCCCTACAGCCTGACTCCAGCCTGCGACGGCAGCGGCCTCAGCCGGGAGCTGCGGCCTCGGCCGGGAGCCACGCTCCCATTTGCCGCGGGTGCGGGATGTGCCGGGCTCTGATGGGATGCTGTGCTGCTTCAGCCCCTGGGCCTGGAGGCAGTGCGGGCCGAGCTGAGCTTGGCTTGGGGAGAGGGTCCCCAGGCCCTGGTACGGCGCTGTGGGGTTTGCTCCCACGCCAGCTGCTCGGCTGATGCTGCCGGAGGTGGTCGCGCTGTCCTGAGGCTCAGCACAGCAGGGAGGCCAAAGAGGCCTGCAGGGTTTTGTCCCCTTGAGTGACACCAAAGGTGGAGGGGACCTTTGCTCATGCGTGGAGAAGGTGCTGCTCCGGGTGAGAGCTACCCATGGGCATCTGTCCCTGGGCACTACCCAGGGCCTCGGCACCAGGGCTGCTGCATCCCACCCTTCCACCTGCAGATCGAGCAGAGGATCGAGCCAGCCAAGCGGGCGGCTCACAGCGTGTCCAAGAGGCTCCAGGGCTGTCTGCAGGGGCAGTGCGGCTCGGAGATGGACAAGCGAGTGGTGAGTGCGGTCGCGGCCACCACGCTGCCCCCCACGCTCACCCCGCTCATCAGCAAAGGGGACGCTGATGGGACCTCCAGCCTTGGTTCCGCAGGGTGGTTGGTGCAGTGCAGCCCAAAGGGGCACCTGGCTTGGGTCCTCCCTCCAGCGGTGACCACCAGTAAACAGCCATTGCAGAGCAAGTCCCCTGGGCACTTGTGCAGTCACCAGTGGTTTGAGGTCAGGATGCTCGCTGGGTCAGACTATGTTTTTTTTTTTTTAATAACCCTAAAGAAACCCTATTTTGTCCGTGTCACTTTTTGATCCCCGTGAACCCTTTTCATCCCCAATGTCCTGCTGTGGGAAGCCCCACAGTGCAGCTGGGCACAGTGCACACAACTGCTTCCTCTTCTCTGAGCTGAACTTGTCACCCTATTTCCATCCAACTGATGCAATTTCCAGCTCCTGTCTGGAAAGCAACTGCCAACAGTCAATCCTCCTTCATTCTCCGTAGGCACCCCATGATTTTGTAGGCCCATCTCCTCGCTGGCCTAATGAACCCTAGCATGGTTACTCACTCTTGTTTGGGAAACTGTTCTGCACGTTTAAAACCGTGGCGGAGCTGGGCTTGGAGGAGGTCTCCATCAGTGCCACAGCCCTCCACAGCAGGCTGTGTTAGAGAAGGCAGGAGGATTTCTAACCAGTTATGGAGTCTTGGTGCCTTGTTAGACTAATTGGATCCTGGCTTTGTCTGGATGCACGTGGGAAGGATGAACATGGTCCTTCCTCAGCCTGCAAGGCCAGTGGGTTGGGCGGGCCGGGGGAAGATGTGGGGCTGCAGTTCAGGGCTTGGCAGCTGGCCAGCCCTTGTCCGCGGGGTGGTGGAGCTGCCTTGGGGACAGGGAGCTGCCAAATATCAGCTCATCATCTCCTTTACAAAACTGTTGTCTCTGTTGCAGAAAAAGCTGCCCTTGATGGCTCTGTCCACAGCAATGGCTGAGAGTTTCAAGGAACTAGACACAGAGTCCAGCCTTGGGTAAGAGCTGGTGCGGGAAGGGGCTGGGGTGACCTTGAAAGGTGCCAAATCCTGGCAGATGCCCCTGTATCCAAGCTGAGCTATCAAACTCCCTCCTCAGAGCACAGCAGGGCCCCTCACCAAACACCAGAGCAGAAGAGGGGACGAGCACTGCCTTTGGTCTTCAAGTGCAGAAGGGGCCAGGGACTGTCCCCACTTTTTGCCCCCAAGAAAGGGTCTTTGGCCTGCAGTCATTTCCTCTCCCCGTGCAGGAGAGCCTTGGAGATGGGCTGCTGCATACAGAGCACGCTGGCCAAGATCCTGGCTGAGTTTGAGATCGCCCTGGAGCACGACGTCCTGCAGCCGCTGAACAAGCTCAGCGAGGTAGCCCTGGCCACGCGGCTTCCCTCGCTCTCCTCCTCCTGCCTTCCCCTGCCCGCGCTCCTCTGCCATTCCCTGAGCTTTCCCGCGTGCCCACGGCAGGGCAGGCCCTGTGACTCCCTCTGTGGCCCCTCTCTCCCAGGAGGAGCTTCCCATCATCCTGAAGCGCAAGAAGACGCTGCAGAAGTTGATCTCGGACTGGAACGCCATCAAAAGCAGGTACAGGGAGTACCTGGGTGGCAAGGGGCACGTCGTGGCAGAGCGCGGCGCACGCCGGCCCCAGCCCATCCTCCCGGCCCGAGGGCTGCAGGAAGATGCCTGCACGTGTCCGCACGGGGAGACCAGGGGAGCGAGTTTCCCAGGGCCTCCAGAGACATTGGTTAGCTCGCCCCTTGCCACATGGAATGTAAGATCCGGCCCTTCTCCATGGTGCCTCCAGGCCTGGCCTGCACTGCCAGCCTCACCGTGCACCAGAGAACAGCAGCAGAGGCAGCAAACTGGCCCCTCGCCACCTGTGCAGCTGCAGTCACCGGGGCTGATTGCTCGTGGGTGTCCCAGGCACAGCAAACAGCTGCAGCGTGGTCCTTTTCTCCTTTCCCATCTGAGAGGCTGAACCAAGCTGCCAAGAGTTCCAGTAACAGCACAAGCACCAGCGCCGGTCCTGGGGCATCTGCTGCTGCCAACAAACTGGAGAACTTGAAGGAAGAGGAGGAGGAGGTGAAGAGGAAGGTGGAGCAGTGCAAGGTGAGAAAAGCCAGCATGGTGGGGCAGCTCTAGGGCTGGAGACCTGTTCAGCTCTAGCAGCCCCATCCAAGGCAAGCCCCACACCAAGATGGGCAGCAACAGAACAAAACAGCCAGCCTAGCTGCAAAAGGGTCCCTTGAGGAGCAGAAGCTGGGAGATGCCCCAAGCCCAGGAGCTTGCTGCTGAGAGGAGGCTCCAGAAGTTGGAGCAGGGAGCTTATGGGATTCCCCAGACTGCGACTCAGCTGAGCTCGGGTCTGTGCTGGGTCACAGGGGCCTAAATCACATCAGCTCTCAGCACCTCTTCCCCATTTCTCCAAAAAGACCTGCGTTTTTTTATGGCCAAAAGGCCATAGCAGCCTCTCGTGCAGTGCCTGATCATGGGGCCCATCACTGCTGTTAACCAAATGTAAGGAAGAGCGGCAAGGAGGAACCCAACAGGATCCCAGCCTGCCACCCTCTCACTCTGCCCCATAGCCAGGGTTGCCTCCCAAGGACACCAGGAGCCCCTTTCTAGGAGATTGTGCTGTCTGGGTAGTCCATGGCACAAACAAGAGGCACAGTTTGAGGGGGGCTTAATGATATCAGACCCTCTTCCTCAAGAAGCCAAGGATGAAGTGGAAAGTTGCTGTTTGCTTTCTCTCCTTCTCCAGGACGAGTACATGGCCGACCTCTACCACTTCTCCACTAAAGAGGACAGCTATGCCAGCTACTTCATCAGAGTAAGTTCTGTCCTCCTGTTTTCACACCCCTCTTTAGCATGTGAGCATCTTCTTCGGGTTTATGCAGGGCCCAAATCAGAGGCAGCCTTGCCCCTGTCCACACCGTGTCCTCTAACCCGGGTTGGGGAGAGTCCTCGCCCACCCACAGCAGCCCCGCATACGGCTTTGGCCCCACGTGCTGCAGCTTGGCCCCGTTAGCCCTGCTCTCCGGTTCATCTCTACCCCTCAGTGCTGACACAGTCCAGAGGCCCCGGAGGGAAGGGCCCTTGCAGCTCCCGTTTTTATTCCTTCAGGATCTCTGCTTCTCCTCCCCTTCTCCATGTGGGTGCAGTATGTGGGGAGAGGGTCTCTCTGAGAGGGGCCAGTGCTGAGCTAAGGGCTGTTTGTGTGTGCTCTGCCCGGCAGCTGATGGAAATCCAAGCCCAGTACCACCGGCAGTCCCTGGGATCCCTGGACTCGGTGCTGGCAGAGCTGAAGGAATCTCACAGCCAGACAGGTGCCACTGCGCCCTCCGTGAAGCCCTGCCGTGGGCAACATCTCCTTCTGCAGAACACGGGAGCATGGGAGCAGGCTGGGAAAAGCAGATGTTCCCTCTCTGCCTGCTGCTGCCTCCCACCCTGGGTGGGAAGAGAGGTTGGAGGCTGAGCAGGAGCCTCGGGGTTCCTGTCCCCTGTGCCCCTGCCCTTGCCTAGCAAGACCCAACTCGGAGCAAGACATGGCTGCTCCGACAGCCATCGGATCCCATTGGGACAAAGCTCTGCCCAGCTCTGCTTACCTGTCCTGCTCTCTTCCAGAGCCCTCCTTCACTGCAGAGGCACCAGTCGCCGGGTACTACGGCGTGTCCCTTGGGACGCACCTCCAGAGCCTGGGCCGGGAGATTGCGCTGCCCATCGAGGCCTGTGTCATGATGCTGCTGGCCTCGGGCATGAGAGAGGAGGTCAGCATCCCCTGTGACCCACCTGCCTGCCCCACACCCTCCTCCCCTCCCCAGCAAAGCCCGACCAGGGCCAGCCCCGGCACCCATTCACTCGTCACCTCTCCCCAGGGACTCTTCCGCCTGGCGGCGGGCGCCTCGGTGCTGAGGAAGCTGAAGAGCAGCTTGGCCAGCGGCTCCAACGCGCTGGAGGAGTTTTACACAGACCCGCACGCCGTGGCCGGTGAGCGCCGCCGCACGGGCGCCCGCGGGCCGGCCCGCAGCCCTGCCTCACTGCCCCTCTCCTGCAGGAGCACTGAAATCCTACCTGCGGGAGCTGCCCCAGCCCCTGATGACCTTCGAGCTCTACGACGAATGGGTCAAAGTGGCTGGGTAGGTCAGAGCGGAGAGGTGGAGAAGCCTGATGGGGTGAAAAAGGCTGCCCACCCCCCTGGCCTTTCCCGGCACACGAGACAAGGCTGCTCAGCCTCACTTTTTACAAGGAAGGATAAAAATCCAACTCCTGTGGAGCATTTTTCCAAAGGGATCGAGTCAGTGCCAGTCCATGTAGTCCCAATGAAAGAGGATTACTACTCATAGAAGGGCTGCGCTCCCTCCAGGGCTCATCCACAAGCTACATTCGTGCCACAGTAAATCCCTTTGGGCATTTTGGGGTAGTATTTTGTCCTCTGTGGATGCCTGGCCCATGGGACCCAATAAATGTAGCAGCATTAGGGCCTTCTCCCCACAGGGCATCCGCTGTGCTAGGGCTGTCACCACACAGGGTGGCCAACATCAGCCTTTCTCAGACCTCACGCCCTGTGCCCATCCCTGCTGCACGGAGCGGACCCAGCTCTCTTCTCCCTCTTGTCTCTCACAGCTTCAAGGACTCCGATGGCCAAGTACAGAGCCTCCGAGACACCTGCAGCCGCCTGCCCCCGGAGAACTACAATAATTTAAGGTGTTTGTCAGGGACAGGGTTATTTTACCCCATGCAGTCACTAGGGGTATGCCCGGCTCATTCCTTGAGCCATACTTACTGTCCTCCCACCCTCTTTTTACCCCACAGGTACCTCATCAAGTTTTTAGCCAAGTTGGCCGAACACCAGGAGGTCAATAAGATGACCCCCAGCAACATTGCCATCGTGCTGGGCCCCAACCTGCTCTGGGCGCAGCAAAGCTCAGGGTAAGGCTGTGTCCGCTCAGCGGGGTGAGAAGCAGCTCCTCTGCTTTGGAAAAAAGATTTTGTTTTGTTTTGTTTTGTTTCTGCTAATCCTGGAGGCCACCTACACCTCTTCCGTTCTGATGTCCTGTCCCTCGTCCACTACCACAATGGAGCACCACATCCCCTGCCCAAGCTTTAAGCCTTCCTTTAAGCCTTCCTCCTTTAAGCAGCAGACGTGCCCTCCTTGCAGCCCCATATTCACTCCTGTCATCCTACATCCAGGCCTCCAAGGGTCTCCCTCTGATGTCCCCGTAGCCCCTCAGCTCTCCCGCACTCTGTGGTCTCCCTCAGAGCCACATCAGGCCTGGCATCTCCCACACAACCTTCTGCACCCCCTCATCCACACCTGGCCCTTGGGCTCCTGCCTGCCTGCTAACCTCCCACCGAGGTGCACAGCGTAAAAGGCTGAGCCCTCGACCACTCATGACATAGAAGACCTCAAACTGGCTTGGAAGCCAGGATTGCAGGATAGAGAACAGGTCCCAATTTCCCTTGGCTGTCTTCCCTTCAGGCTTCTGCCCAGACAGGAATTAACATAAAATGGGGTAATTCTCTTTAAGTCCTTCCCTGATGCCTCCCCCACCTCTCTCTCTCAGAGATCCCATGCAGCTGGACTTGGCCTCAGTCTCCTCCATCCAGGTGGTGGGCATTGTGGAAGCCCTCATCCAAAATGCGGACACCCTCTTCCCCGGAGGTAGGGCTACTGTTTCTCCCTGCCCTTCCTTCTTCAGGGAGCAGTAACAGAGGGAGCACTGGGTCCCACTGCAGTTGCAGAGAGCAGGGCGATAGCCAAAGGGCATCCCGTGCTGTTAGCTCTGTCCTGCTCTCCGGGGGCTGCTGCAGAAGGGGTTTCCAGCAGGGCAGAGGAACACTGCTGAGCTGCAGCCCGTGTTTGCAGCAGGGCACCTGACAAAAGGAGCTAGAAATCTGCCTTGTTTTGCTCAGGGAGACTGTGAATCAAGGGCTCAGTGGGAAGGGAGCATGATTTTGCCCCTGAGAGACCTGACCTTTTGAGCTTGGCCCAAAGTTTCCAGCTCAGCTGAGCTTGTGTCTCTTCGAGGTGCCCTCACATTGATCTGCTGAGCACACGTCTCACACATAAGCCACAAGCTTGTGGTTTGTGCCTAGCTGCAGACTCTAACCCTGCTTCGAGCTCTGTATAAAGGCAAAGCAGCTCTCTGCCACCCATCCTCCCTGCTCATGCCCTCAGACACCAGAGGACTCATGAAGAGGGCTCTAGAAGCAACATCACTCTGCAGAAAAGCCATCAGTCCCATCAGGTGGAGCTGCTGCCCCTAGTCTGCACATGGGTCTATTGCCCTGCACAAAGTGTCCTATGCAGAAGGAGGAAAGGACAAGTGCATTTGCTATCCCCAAGCGAGGCTGATACCCAAGGTCAGACTCTCTTTCCTACCTCAGACAGAAGCTGACGTCCCAGTCAAGAGGAGAGAAGGGGATAGGGTGGATTGGTGCAGGAAGGCAGGTGGGCTCTGGAGATTGCTGCATGGCTGGGCTCTACCCACCCACAACCGCCTCTTATCAATGTCTGGCAATGAGTCCTGTGCAGCTTCTGACATAGCTTTACTTCTAGTACAGTTTCCTCAGGTCTTCTATCCTTTCTCTCCATCCAGAGATCGATTTCAACGTCTCTGGCATGTTCACACCACCTGCGAACGCTGTTCTTAGCGAGGCCAGCCCAGTGGAGGAAGCGTCTCCCAAGTCTCCTCCAGCCAGCACCTCTGCTTTCCCAGATGAAGAAGCGTAAGTCTGGCGGGAGCTGGCAGCTCTGGCTGTCCTGGCTCTCCTCCCACCCCCACCCCCCCAGCCCCCCAAACA
>JAVCKT010022680.1:0-10434 GCA_032273925.1 Rhynchotus rufescens
AGCCCCGCGCGCTGCGCGGCCGAGCGGCGGCTCCGCGCGGGCTGCGAGGGGCGCGCCGCGGAGCCGCGGCGGGGTCGGGGGGTCGGGGAGGGAAAACGAGGAAGCCGAGGCCAACAGGGAGGCAGAGTTAACGGTTGGCATGGAGCCTTCGACTTTGTGCGATTCCCCGTTTTTTCCCCTTCCTCCCCGATTGCTTTTCCCTACAGTAATTGTTCTAAGAGCACAACTTGGAAAGGTTTGAGCCCTCGCCGGAGCAGGAGGGAATTGGGGCGCATGAGGAAACTCGGATTTAGTGTAACTGTACCAGCAGATGTGGCCGCCTTGCCTTGAGCCAGTGGTACGTTAGGAGGGTTTCCGATACGCTAGGGGCTCGCGCAGGCAGCGTGGAGCAGGCGAGTGTGAAAATGAGGGTTGCGTGGGCGGTTTGAAGCAGACACCTCGGGAGCACCGTGGCGCTCAGCCCTTGCGTTGCGACTTCCAAGACAAAGTCCGTAGTTTTCTTCCCAAATGCCAGGATGTGCCTGGGAGGCCAGGGCCTGTTTTCTTTGTTTTTATTTGTTGTCAGGTTGCGCGCGCGTGTGTGTGTGTGTGTGCGCGTGGTTTTCTTCTTCTGCCGAGCAGCGCTCAGCGTGTTGGGCTGGTGGTTTTTCTTCCCTCCTCCTCTTGGCTTGATTTAGAGCGGAGTTGAGGAGTCTGGGTCGTCGGTTTTGTAAGGGTGACTTTGTGCTAAGGACATCTGGAGAAATAAAACTGACTGACACTTCTGGTTTGAGCGCCGCTGAACTGTTTTGGACCCAACTTGACAATTTTGGTGGGGGTGAATGGGTCAGTGCCGTAAATCTTGCTCGGTGCTGTCGACACCCACACAAGCTCCCCCAGCCTTTCAAAGACGCTATCCCTGCTCCTGTGAAAATTCATTAAGGGATAAAAGATTTGACACCGCAGGTCCCCTCCCACTGCCAAATGAAATCGGAGAGCCAAAATGCGTGTGTGTCCTGCCGCTTTTTTCCAGACAGGTGATCCTTTCCGCAGCCCAGCCGGCGGGAGCGGGCTGCCCCGAGGCGTGGGTGCCCTGTGACTCCAGCAGGCTTTGAATGAAGCCCTGCCGGAGCAGTGGAGCTCTAGAAAGAGGGATTTCTGCCTTTCTTTCCTTGCTTAAATAAAGCAAACGCAGCAGGTGAGGTCTTATTTTTAGAGGGACGGAGCTGCTGGTGCGTTTCCAGCGCTGCATACTGGCCAGCGGCGTGAGCGGCCCAGCCTCTCCCTGCTCGTGTCCCGGGCCTGACCTCGCCGGTCCCAAATGCTGGGTTTGCCCGTGCTGCCGCTGGCTTCTGCGTCCAACGGGGCAGAGCGATGCCACCTTCACTGGGCACATGGACACGGGCTCGGAGAGGCAGGGAGTGAGCCCTGCCTGGTGTGTGCAACCGGGCTCCACAAGGGTTAAATCCGCTCTGCCAAGGCATAAAGTAAGTTCAGCGTGTTGTGGGAATATCACTTGCCAGTAAACTCCAGTCACCACAATTTCTGATTTAACAGCTTAACTTGCTGTTAACTTTTCCTGATACACTCCAGGTTTTGGACGTGGATGCGGAGAGGGGAGAGGAACAATAAAGAAAGGAGTTAAGTGAGGCTACTAAAACGGACTTAAATCCCTTCCCTGGCTCTTGCCAGCTGTCTTTAGAAGAGTTAAGCAAGATTGCATTTCCTTTTTTTTCTGCCATAAATCAAACGTTTCTGGGCTGCATACCAAAATTTGTGCAATACGCTCTCGCTCCCCAGCGGGGCGAGTAAATGGTACTGAATACCCCATTCACCTTTTGGAGCTTGATTTTTCCACAGCTCCGGTAGCCCTCGCCGCGGAGCTGGTGGCGCGGGGCGCACTCGCTGGCTCCCGCCATGGCCGGGAGGCACGAGGGTGCCTCGCTTCCTGGTGGGAAAGGCGATCCCCAGGGCAGGGCCGAGCAGTGCGCGGGGGACGAATGGGGAAGACAAAAAGGCAGGGCGCTGAAAATAGAAGCAGTATTGCCAACCTCAGCCCTATAAATGTCACGCGAGCCAGGTGCCAGCAACTGGGAGATTTTTATTTCTTTCTTCAAGCCTCACTATTAAAGCCAAATAGAAAAAAAAAAGACAAAAACAAACAAACACAAAATACCACAAATAAACAAACTCGAATCCCCTGGTTCTGGGTCAACCTGTCAGTGGTCACAAGCCCTGGGCGACTCTGATGGAGGTACGGCAGTGCTGGAGCCCCACTACCTCTGTCCAAGGTGCAGACCAATGGCACGTGAGAGATGGGCACCTGTCTGGAATCCTGGCATCTTTGGGGTTTTCTTGGTAGGCTGCCCAACACCTGTGAGCATCTTGTGGTACCCACTTGCTGGGGTAAAGTTGTGCCTGGCATGGTCAGAGGTGATTTGCAGGTAGATGCTGAAGTGCTAAAGCTTCAGCCTCCTGGGCTGGGCTGGGGCATCGACAGTTTTGGTTGTCTTTTCCCTCTGCTTGGTGGGGACTGACAGCTTCTTGCCTTGTTGCTGTTGAAGCTCTGCACTACCCCACGAAGAGCAAGAGTTGGCCTGGGCTCTCCAAAAATCCCAAATTTGCAGACTGGGCCATCTGTCAACTCCCTCCTACGTTGCGCTGTTCATATTAAATTGTAATGAAGGCCAGACTGAAGGAGGAATTAGGTCAGACAGGAGGTTGAGTATCCGTTTTTCGGGAGATGTTGCCCAAGAGAGGCACAGTGGTTTGGTTGGCTTGATGTGCGCCTGGATGCAAGGGATGCCTGAGCAGCCCTTGGAGATTTGGCAGCAGGGCCTCATAGCACATCGTGGCCTCTTGGCCTCTGGCTCCTCAGCAGCTGGACAGAAATTGCCGGTGCAGCTGATGGAGCCGTGACTTGTGGAACCCCGCTGCAGCAGCCTCCGATGCCGTGATGTCCACCCTGCATCACCTGCTTGAGCACCCGCGGGGCGGTAGCGAAGACGCAGCCTCCGCGTGCAGCCGGCGCCGGGCATGCCTGTCCCCGCCGCTCCCCAGGGCCGCGTGTTGAGGGAGCAGTGTCCTCTGGAGGCAGGCAGCGGGTGTCCAGCCCGGGCTGATGCGCGCGGCGCCGGGCAGGGCGCGCTGCAGGCCCGGCCCCGCGCGCCGACTCGGGCGCGGACGAGCGTCTCGGTGCGCGCACGCCGGAACGCGCCGTGTGGCGGATGCGTGTGCATCGCTCTCCGGAGGGAGGCAGGAGAGGGACAGCGGTGACGGAGCTGGGGTGATGGTGGCCGAGCTCACGGCTGGCTCTGCCGCTGTCCTCATGGCACCCGGGCGTGCTGCAGGAAGGAGATGTGGCTGCATGTGTGCCTGGATGGGGAAAAGGGCTCCCAGGTGCTTCTTGGCATTTTCCGAGGACAGAAGTTGTCTTTTTTTCCACCAAATGGGCAGGGATCTGGTCTTCCCCAGCGTCAGGTATCGCCCCGGTGACACAACCCGGCTTTCCTGCTGTGGTGTCCTCCCCAGAGGCTGCAGCACTGCCTGTGCCCTGGGGACGCCGGCAGCCAGGAGCTGCACTTGGAACACAGAAGAAGGTGGAGGGCGGTGGTGGTGCCACTGCAGAAGTGCCAATGTGCTGCCTGGAGCCTGGGGAAGAGCTACTGAGTGTGGCATCTTCATGCTGCTGCCAAAGAGCAGGCACCAAGATGGCCTTATTGCCCCGGCTGTTGAGGGACCCGAGCCGATCTTGTGGCTTCACCTTGCACTGGGGCAGGGAGATGTGATGCTCATCAGGGAGGCATTGTAGAGTCTTGAACCTTGAGTGGGTTTACCTCTGCCTGTGTGCCCATCGCACCTTAGTTCTAGTTTAACCCTCTGCATTGGCCAGTATCCCCGTGGCCTTCCTTGGAGTGGGTTTCCTGAGGGATGTCCTGGCCGTCTTGGGAAGGTTGGGCCCCAGATGGTGGCGCCTGGGCTCGGCAGGTCTTCTGCAGCGGCCACCACAGCTGGGCAGAGCTGAGTGTCCTCAAAAGCAGCGGCGCCTGCGCGGGCCGCGACGTCACAGCACCCTGCGCTGGGGAAACACGCTCAGAGCTTTCCATCGGACCCGCTTAGAAAGCAAAACAAAAGACCAAAACAGTATCCTGATCATCATTTAAATGATTTCCCACTAAAAGGGAAAGGGAAGATGCTGCTTAAAGAGCCAGGGGGAGAGAAGCCTTCCACAGCAGGGCTAAAATGGGATTTCCCAATGGAAAATGGCCTTAATGTCAACCGTGTCTGGCCCAAGGCAGGCTGAGCCTTGCCTGCAAAACCCTCTTCCACAGCATCTGAAGCCATCCGTGGGGGGAAGACACGGGGTGAGGAGATGCGGGAGGAGAGGGGAGGTGAAGTGGGGGCCTGTCCCCATGTCTGAGCCTCTGGCTTTGCCCGCAGGTGCCGAGGATGTGCGCCGCGAGGAGACTGCTGCTGTTGCTGCTGGCCTTCCTGGCCTCCGCGCTGGACGCTGCCGCCGCCTACGGCACAGCCGAGACCCTCTGCGGCGGCGAGCTCGTTGACACGCTGCAGTTCGTCTGCGGGGACCGGGGCTTCTACTTCAGTGAGTAGCCAGCACCAGGGCCCGCCTGCATGTGGGTGCACTGAGCATCCTGTTCTCAGCGCGGTCCCTTTGGCGCGACAGGGGCTGATCCTCCTCCCTTGCTGCCACCTGCATCTGCGCCTGCGTGCAGGGGCCAGTGAAAAGAGAAGCTGGAGGTGTGGATTGATGTGAAGCTGCTTGGCACTGGTTTGGGGATGTTGGAGGGGGTGAAGGAGGGAGGTTGGTGCTGCGTGTGATGCTCAGAAAAGTCAAGTGTTGCTGGGAAGCGCCGCTGTGTTCTCGGGGCAGCGATGCTGTGTTTTGGGCTGACCCATGGTGAGGTGGGTGCTCTGCAGTGATTTATCCAGCCCTCTCAGTGCTGAGCCTCCGGCCCAGCTTGCCTTACAAGCTCCCAGGTGGCACTACACTGGTGTTGTATCCACATCTCCCTGCTTGTCCCAACTGCTGCTCCTGGGAAGGGCCTCTTGGAGCAGCTTTGGGAGCAGCTGGATGGCGGGCTCTGCTTGCCTTGCCCTGGGCAGGTTTGGTGGTGTCTGTAGCTCCTCAGTACCTCTCCAAATCCTCCATCTGCTACTTAGGTGTGGACGTGTCATGGGCAGCCATGGACCAGCCATACTGTGAGAAATACCTGGGGAATGTCTTCCCCGGCATAAATTGTGCCTGAAAAGATGCCGTGGCCATTACCCCGCGAGCGTGATGTCTTCGGGGCAGTGGATGAGACAGTGCTTTCCACGGGGGCGTTTTGGGTTTCGTGGCCACGTTGCAATGGGCAGGGGCAGCTCGGTGGGCTTGGGACCGGGGCTGCCTTGCCCTGCGCTGGTGTTTTATGTCAGAGGGCTGTGCCTGCTCCCCTGCGTGCAGCTGGCAAGCGCGGGCAGGTCACCGCGGGCAGGAGGCCAGGCGGGAGGGCGCAGGCACAAGCTGCCGTGCATTTGGCGACCTTGCGAAGATTAAGCAGCTCCGAAAGCTGCTTTTGAGGAACAGGGCAAGCTGCTTTTTCAGGAATACTGCGCTCTGGATGTGTTCTCCGTCCTATCTGCCCGCACGGGGAAGGGTTTGCTGCGCAGCGGGGGGAAGACCCCGGGTCCCAATTTTGGATGGGGATGCTCAGCCAGCAGCTCACGCCCTGCGTGGTCTGGCGTGCCGGGAGCGTGACGGTGCCGCTGCGGGGCTGCTTCTTGGACCCAGCGCTCGTTGGAAGCAGGCTGCTGTTTCGGGAAGGCGCAGGGAGCCTCTGCCTCCCCTGGGGGAGCCGTGCTGCGAGAGCCTGCGCGGCAGCCAAGGGCTTGCACCGCAGCGCTCTTCCTCCTGCCTGGCTCTCGCACCTCTTCCTCTCACCTATATATAGAGGAGTGGCTGCTCTCTGCCTTTTGCTTCCCTTTCCTCCTCCCCGTCTGGTTTCGGGGGGATGAAAGGGAGCGGGGCTTTTGTCTTATGGACAGACTGACCTCCTTTCACCTCAAATAACCCCACTTTCCAGGCCAGAATAAAAACACTTCTGCCAGCCGAGCAGGAGCTTCGTGCCAAGCAGCCAAGCTGGTCTTTGAAAGGGGATTTGTCTTTTTTTTCCCTCCTGTCTGGTCCCTCTTCCCATTTTCCATCTCTCTGGAGTGCAGGTGCCCTCAGGGTGAAGGAAAGACATCCCAAAGCCTCCCAGCATCCAGCTGTACGAGGCTGAGCAGATGTTTGGGTGCAAGCTTGGCTGGGTGAAGGGTGCAGACATCCCTCACTCTTTTATTTTTTTCCCTTTATTTTTTGGTAAAAGTTGGTCTTAGTCATAACTTTTACCTTTTTTTCCCCTGTGTTGGTTGGTCAAAGTTGGTCTTAGGCTTAAGCTTTTGAAACCTTTCCACCACCAGTACCGTGGATCTCAGCACCCTGCCCCTGCAAGGTCTACACGGCAAGGTCTACAAAGCGAGTGTGTTGCTGTCTGCTGGATCATGGGGACATGTTTCGACACTGAGATGCTTGCGTGTGCCCACCTGCGCCCTGCTGGGAAGCCAGAGGCTTGCCTGCTTGCAGGCCTGTGTCTTAAAAGGGAGCCCAGGTTTGTCCTCCTCAACCCAATGGCTGAACGAGAGCTGATACCTGGTGAGCAACCAGCCTTTAGGAGACTGGTTCCCTGGGGAAGCCCAGTGCTGCCACAGCCTTGTCCCACAGGCGCAGGGGAGCCCCACCAGCTGCCAAGGGCTTGTTGCAAGCAGCCAACAGGTGAGCTCAGAAAAATGCATGCCACGAGAGAGCTCACTCACTGGTGGCTCTCTGATGCCCAGGTGATTTAAATACTGAACTCCTGGGCTACATTCTTCTAAAAGGAGGACTTGCCAAAGGTGACGTCCCCCTGGGGTGTTCCTGCAAGCCCATCTCTGGGCTCTCCTCCCACTTAGCTAGAGCCACTTGCATCAACGCCAAGCGGGTGCAGGGTACCAGCAGCTCCCGTGGGCGCTGTTTCACCCCCTGGTATCTGGCAAAGGCCAAATAGGCAGTGCGGGCTGAGAAGGGTGAGCAAGTGACAGTGGGGACGTCCATCTGTGTATCTGCTCACAGGAGCACAAAGCAGAACGGCAGGTTTCTCGGGAAGAGCTGTGCTTTGGATGCACTCCCGGGGCTGTCCAGCATCCTCAGCTTATATTCTGCTGCGCATCCCCTTTTCCATCCGTGATGCCGCCGTTTCCTGAGGCGGGTGGCGAGGTGCTTGCGAGAGGGAAGATTAGTGGCCGCAGGTCGCGTGCTGCATTTCCCACTGCTTCCCGTGCCCCGCTCGGATGCAGCCCCAGGTGTGCTCTGCTCCGGGAACACCGGGGCAGCGGGAGGGAGACGTGCAGCTGCCATCAGCCATGAACAGAGCCGTGGGCCCTGCCCTGTGTGGTTGTGAGGATGTCCTGGGCCGGAGGAGCTGGGGGCGAAGAAGGGGCTGGGGACCACAGAGGAGGAGGAGGAGGAGGAGCAGCGCCCGCCCTCTCCGCCACAAACAAGGGCTCCCGTTTCCTCCTTCCCAACAGCTGATAAGAATTCAGCTCTGTGCCGGCCGCTTGTGCTGACGGGGCACATTCCTGCGCACCCGCCGGCCCTCCGAATAATACTAGGAAAAAGCCGGGGGGCGGCGCGGAGCTGGACGCGCAGGGCCGGCCCGGGGGCACGGGGACAGCGGCGGCGCTGCGGGCCGGGCACAAAGGGGCCCTTGTTGGTCCCCGCCGGGCCCGGCGGCCGCGGGGGCTGTTTACGCCCAAGGGCCCCTTGCGCTCAGCTAGGCGCTGGCTTTGCCTCGCGGTGCTGCTGCAGACCCTCGGTTGCAGCCCCCGCGCCGGCGAAGCCCCACCGGGGCGGCTGCAGGAGGGGCGCTCCTCCGGAGCGGCGGAGCTCTGCTGGGAGGGAGGATAGCAAGAGGTGGTGGAGCAGGGCAGGAAGCGGCCTTCCCAGCGGGAGCGCGGTAATTAGTTAAGTGGGAGCTATTTCCTCGTGGCCGCATGAGGCGCGGGGCCACCCGGCAGCCGGCGCAGCCCTGCTTGCTGGCGCCGTCGAAGCCAGAGGCCGCATGTGGGCAAGGGCTGGGGAGTCCCCCCGGGCGGGCCTGCGTCCCCCGACCAGCGCAGCCTGGGACAGCGGTGGTACGGCCACTGCTCCCCTTCCTCTTCCAAGCCTGAGGACACCTGTGTTCCAAGAGGGAGGAAAATAACCGTAATGGGAGCCTTTCCTCAGAGCGCCTGGGCTTGGAGCAATAGTGTCAGCTGAGTGCTGCTGTGCTAGTGGCTTCTCTCTTCTGCCATGAGTCCTCATGAGAGGATGAAGAGCTGGTCTTGGAGGGGTGGGAGCGTGCTGCTGAGCGAGACGCTCTTTCCGCAGCAGTCTCAGAGCCATCCCATCTATGAAAACATAGCGTGTTGCTCCATCTCACCTGCCAAGTGCCAAGGTGAGAGGAGAAGGTTGACAACCACAACACTATGCAGCTTCTAGGCGGGTGCTGGGATCCACCTTGTCGCAGTAACTGCCTTAGTGTTCATGTCCCCAGTTGGCCATGGCTCGCTTGCTTCCCGTGTCCCAGCTAGCTGAGACCATGTGTGGAGGTGTCTTCTACCAGTGCTTCAGGGAGGCTGGGGGTCCCTTTGGACATGGGGCCTAACAGCCTGGCCTCTGCTTTTGCAGGTCGGCCAGTGGGGCGAAATAACCGGAGGATCAACCGGGGCATAGTGGAGGAGTGCTGCTTCCGGAGCTGCGACCTGGCTCTCCTGGAGACCTACTGTGCCAAGTCCGTCAAGTCGGAACGAGACCTCTCAGCCACCTCCCTGGTGGGGCTGCCAGCGATCAACAAGGTAAGCGGGTCTGACGCTGATCCAGAAGAGGAGGAAGGAGGAGATAAACGGGCCCTGGGAAGAGAGGAGGACGCATGTCTTTGAGACCTGCTCTTCCACAGCGAAGCTGGGCTGAGGAGACCTCCGAGGGACGGAGATGCTGGGAAGCCACTTGAGCAGGAGGGTTGGACTAGATGATCTTCAGAGGTCCCATCCGACCTCAGCCCTACAGGGACAGCCTTGCCCGATCACCTGGCACAGAGCGCACACGGGATGGTCCCCTCCAGCCAGCCTGGAGTAGAGATGGTCGAGGCTAGGGAAAAAAGAGGAGAAACAAGCAGTTCCCCAGGGGCCAGGTGGGAACCAGTCCCTCCCGCTCACGCTGCTTCTCCCCTTCGCCTTGCAGGACAGCTTCCAAAAGCCGTCGCACGCCAAGTACTCCAAATACGACGTGTGGCAGAAGAAGAGCTCGCAGCGCCTGCAGCGCGAGGTGCCCGGCATCCTGCGGGCCCGCCGGTACCGGTGGCAAGCGGAGGGCCTGCAAGCCTCCGAGGAAGCCAAGGCGCATCGCCCCCTCATCGCCCTGCCCAGCCAGCGGCCCCCGGCAGCGCGAGCGTCCGCGGGCACGCCGGGCCGCCAGAAATGAACTGCCCAGCGGCTTCTGCGTTTTCGGTCCGCCGGGGGCGGGCGGGAGGACTGGCCGTGTCTAGCCCCCGAGCCCCTCGGCCCCCCGGGCGGGCGGCAGCGCCGGGGGCTGCTGCCCCCCGGCCGCCCAGCGGCGCGGGATCCCACCGCCGGGAGCCAGCGCGGAGAGCCGGCAGGACCGTGGCACCCTCGGCCAGCGGCGCCGGCTCCGTGGCATCGTCCTTCCGGGTTATCTTTGGGGTTTTATTGGGGGGGGCGGGAGGGGCGTTTCGTTTCCCAGACCTGTTTTCTTCCCCCGTGTACCCAGTGTTTCCAAGCCTGTGCTTCAAAGGGACAGTTTGGCACTTGAACTTTTTTTTTTTTGGTATTTTTTCTTGTTTTTTTTTTTTTTATACTGGCGGGCCCAGCGCGACCTCCCGGGTGCCAACAGCAGAAGACAAAAGAAAGAGCGAGAGGGAAGAGGATACGATGTCAAACTTTATTCTTTTTTTTTCAAGAAGAAGAGTCCATTCCGTGTCTTTCTGGACAATAAAGTGAAAAAAAAAATGGGGAGAAACACTGAGGGATATATATATATAAATATTTTTCCTCATCCCCACCCCACTTTTTAGTTTATTTTATTTTTTTGATATTTTTTCTTATTTTTATAACTTTCTTTTGCACCTTTAAGAAAGAAGCAAAGTAACTGAGAAGAAATTCCGAGGAGCCCATCCATCCGCGTTGTTTGTGTGTGCTTAATTACAAGATTCCAAATCGACTTGCACCTTTTTAAAATCATCGATGAAGTGAGAAGGGGAGGAAGATGAGAGAGAGAGAAAGAGAGAGAGAGAGAGAGAGAGAAGAAAAAGGAAAGGGGAAAAAAAAGAAAAAGTGAGCTGATGCTCACTTTAAATGGAGGAGGCGTCTGCATTGCACATT
>JAVCKT010022682.1:0-11582 GCA_032273925.1 Rhynchotus rufescens
AGCCGGCAGGTTCAATTCGTTTTTTTTACGTCTTGGTTTTCTTTTTTTTTTTTTCCTTCCTCCTTCCCCCCCGACCCTTTATTTTCCCCCTCCTCCTTCTCCCACTTCTTAGTCCCATTCCCCTTTTCTTATGGCACAACACAAAGCAGGGGGAGGTGATCCAGCCCCTTCTGCTCCCTGGTCCCTCCTGCCCACCAGGAAGACCAATATCACAGCCGAGATCCCCAGTCCCTTCCTGGCACCTCTTCCCTGTTACCACCCAGCTCTCCGGCTCCACGGCCTTACACCTGCAGAGAGGGCCAGACAAGGCTGTTTGGTGCTCACCACCCCGTAAATCCTGGCTAATTCTCAGCTCCCTGCCCCCAGGCAGCAAGTCAGAGCGGAGATAACCCACCTTAGCCTGCTGCCTCCCAACCATCCCACCTTGATGACAGAGGTTATCCAGATGCCTCTGGAATCTGGCCAGTTGGAACTGCCATCTTCATCCGCGGAGAGCACTAAGGCTGCATTCCCCAAGTCCCCAACCTAAGGGCCTGTTGCCACCTCCTCGTGCCTGCTGAAACCTCTCCTCAAGGCAGCTCTTGAGCGTGGCGTCTGGCGGGGCCAGGTCCACTCATCCCAGCTGCTCCCTGAGCCAGGACAGCCACACAGGCTGCTGCAGAGGGAGCCTGGGGGACAGCGGGGACACGTATCCGGAGTCACATGCCAGATACACCCCATGAGCATGAGATGCAGCCCAATGTCACATCGTTCAACTCCATGCAAACGCCTCTGAACAGGACGCATTATGCTTTAGATCGTTCAAAAATCTGAAGTATAAAAGCCATGCAAACAACACTGAGGTCTCCTGATGGATCCTGCATCCCCATGTTAGGTACCCGCATTCCCTGGAGCAAGTTTTGGGCAGCAAAGTGCCCAAGAAAAGGACACACAGAACTTCACAAGCCATGGACAAAGAAGTGCCAAGTCAAGGAGCTGCTCTGAGCATCTCTGCTTGGTGTCACACTCTGCTTGGGACCTTCAGCTGTGATGCCTCTCCTGCCACGAAGCGCTGCAGCTGGAGTCTCCCCTTCTCCCCCAAAAGCCCAGAGGAGGTTTCTCATCACCCTGTGCCTGTTGTTGCTCTCATTCCAGTGGTTATTTCCCAATTGCACAAAGTCAAAGAGTTTCAACAGCTCTCAGACTGGGGATGGTTCACGTCCTCCCCCTTGCCTAGCCGGGAGCTAGGAAAGTAGAGAAAACCTGACCCAAGTGAGGCAAGTGTGGGGACCTGAAAACAGGTCCCTCTGCTCCTGGCGACAGCCCTGGGCTGCGGTTATAGCCAGAGGCAAGCACTCGAGATTCCACTAAAATCTTTGGGAACATCTAAGGGTTCGGCACTTCTCAAAATCTCTTCAGGCTTCTTCGGATGCCTGGAGAGAGATTTCACATCTTCTCATCTAACCGCTGAGTTTCAAGTCCCTGGCCAGCAGAATAGGCTGTGCGCCTTCACCTATTTTATCTAGGCCACCTATCACTACGGTGCTAAAATAACCATCTCTTTCACAGCAAAATTCAGTCCAGGGAAGATGATAGACAAAGACATCAAAAAGGGGGATAGAAGTCAACCCCTTCATTGCCTGGCGGAAAAAGGGGTGATTTTCCACACTGTCTTCCTTTCGGACTTTGAGGTTTATTGGGATGATTCTGCCAAATACCAGGAGACATCACAAGGACTGGTGAGGTCAAGAATATCTTGCTGGAAACTTCGTTGGGGGTGGTTTTGTTCTCCCAGTATATGCTTGGATGCAATTTTTGCAGGCTAGGCAAGTTTGCAGGCAAGGCACAATAAACAAAACCCATGGGAAGTGCCAAAGGATGCAATAAAATGCTATTTTTAACACTCTTTTTTTTTTTCTGTTCTTTTTTGGCCACTCTCACATTGATGTGGTGGCATTTAAAAGAGACGCATAAATCCCCATGCAAGACTGGAGGATCTAGACACCACAGCCTCTGACGGTCCTTAGGCAGAGGTTGTGTCAAACTTATGTCCAGTGAGTCCCCAGTCAAACACTAAGCCAAGTTCAAGGTCTCATTTGCAACCACCCTTGCTTGACATGACCTGGATCCTGCCTGCCGGAGGAATTGCTTCCCCTCCTGTGAGCTGGGATCACTGGGAGATGCCTGAACTCGCACCAGGACTTGGCTCAAGGGCGAGTGCTGACAGCAGGCTTTGCTGGCAAGGCCATCCACTTCTCACCTCCATCTACCAAAGCCTGCACTTTGGAGATCCTTTATTTTTGATTCTCCGTCCAGGATTTCCCAGCTGGGGAGATGCAGCTGTCCTGCCTTTGGGCTCCTGCTGCTCTCTGCAGAGCAGCTGCAAGAGCAATGAAGCCTCCCAGAAGTGCTGGGTGTGCTCCATGTCCCTGAGATGGGATGTATCTGCATATAGACATTGTCCACATCTGGGAATTTGGGATGCGTTCTGCCTAGATGTGATCTCCAAGCATCCAGGTGCTCAAATATTTCAGCCACCTTATAGGCCTACCTAAGATCAGTCATGATCAGAGAGTCTGTCCAGCTGAAGAAGCCCTCAGGATGGAGCAGTGGGCTGGGAGCATCTCATTGGGATGAAGTTAAGGACCTCCAGAAGACACGTTTCCAAATGTGCAGTTTTTCTTGCATGACACACACGGTCTCTCTTGTCAATAAATATCCTATTTGAATATTTCACTAAGCTTTCATGCTGTGCTTTAATCTCAAGACATGGCCCCAGCCAATAAACCTAAAAGTCAATTAATGAGTCCCTAGGGGACCCACCAAAAGCGAAGAAGTCTCCCAATAATTTCTCCAGGCTTCAGGTCAAGCCCTAACCACATACAGACCTAGAGGTGTGTGTGCACCTTGCCCTCACATCCATGGTGCCCAAGGTCCTGAGAAGAGGAGCGAGACCCAAATTGCCTCCTTCCTTTGCTCTCTGTGCCCGTCCCCGTCAGGTTTGCATGGCAATCGGGTGGCTCTCACACCTCGTGCGTATTTCTTGTGGTTGAGTGTTAGCAGTGAAATCAAATCTCTTCCTTTGACCCAGGAATTTGGGTGGCAGAAGGACGGGTGCTGCCTCCGAGGAAGTGTGGCATTCCTGTCTGCAGGAACATCCATCATTTCTATGCTGAGAAGGAGAGCCACAAGCCATACCCCTCACCTGGTGTCTCCTTCTTTAATGGGTCCTTAGCAAGAAGGCACCTCGTCATCTGTCATCTCACCCTGACACCTTCCTTGATGCAAAGAGCTCCCACGCTTTGGAAAGGGGTTTCAGCAGCGCATGTGAGCCGGACATGAGGACTGCGGCACCTATAACCAAGGGGCGAGACACATTTAATGCCCTTGCCCAGGAAAGAGGGACAAGGTCAGACTCCCTGTATTCTCCTCTATCTCCATTGCAGGAGATGAGACCCAGCTTCTCAGGACAACAATTCTGTCGGCAGCAAAGGAAAGCAGCAGGGAGACACGGCCGTGGCTGGGAGCTCCTTCCTCCCACCTCCTTCCCGCTGCTGGGAGCAGAGATACCCCCGCTCAGTGCCAAGCTGACTCAGATCGGCTTCCCTCGCTCCTAGGAACAAGGGGGTGAATCATAGCTTTGACCTACAATTTGGAGCCTGCTTTCTTCCCAGGGCTTTAAGGAAATCTCATGTTAAATCCATAACCGAGTCCTAAGGGAGACAGGCAAAACATCCTCTGACACGGCTGACCTCCTTTTCTCTCTTCCCCAAGAAGATGTTTCTCAAGGAAAGGAGCCAAAACTTCAGCTTAGGGAAATGCGCCGCGCTCGGCTGCACCGGGCGCTGCTGCTAAGCTGCTCCCATGCAAATCCCCCGCCTGGACCACGGGCTTTCGCAAGGCTTCCCTTGGCCGCCGGTAGCCGCCTTCATGCAAACCCAGCCCCGCCGCAAACCCACCGGCAGTGGCCTGGAATGACAACAGCTGATTGTGACGCTCGCACGGTAAATCTCCCTTTTTTCCCCTCCAAGGGTTTGGCAGCACGGCGCTGATTTTCTTTTCAAAACCTTGCCTGGCAAACGTCTCCCTATCTCATAGTCTCATGCAAGCACAACGCTCTGTAATTACTAGGTCCGAGTCTTTCATTCAAGTGCCTTCAAGGACTTTGAAGCATAAAGTATCCTGGCTCGGGGGCCCCTGGGGCAAGAACCTAAGGATTACTTTGCTCAATTTACTTATGAGTAAACTGAGGCACAGAGGGAGAACCTCTAATTTTCACGAGTCTGTTCATTCAAGGTTCCTCATTTTCCACACTCCCAACTCAAAAATGCCCTCGAGGCTTCAGTATTCAGGATTGCTGAGCAACCAAATATTTGGCGGAAGGATTTTGCAGCACTCTGGCAAGGCAACTCTGTCATCTCACAAAACACCCACTCATATATTAAAAAAAAAAAAAAAAGGAAAAAAAAAAAAGCCCACCCCCCCAAAAAAAGGGCAAACCAAAATGGCAGTTTGGTAGCTCAGCCTGATCATAGAGTCATAGAGTGTGCTATTCATGAGCCTCAGTTCTCAACCCTTCTGCACCATCCAAGAGCTATCTGGAAGGAGGAAAGAGGAAGGCAGGTAACTCCTTACCCTCCCACAGGCTCTGCATGTGGGCAAAGGGTGGGAGATATTTCCAGCTGCTTGGCTTTGTAGGCTGCTTTGTGGGTCTCATTTCCCACCACGCTTAAGTGCCCTTTTTAACTAAGTTACACTTTAGCTTGGGCACCAACTTCCCTCTCATTTGTCACTCAGGATCCTGCACCAAAAGGACTGGCTATTGAGTGGCTTCTCCAGGGTCTCGTATAGGGCAGATTCCAGCCTTTTCACCTTTATTACAGGTGCTGAGCTGTCCTCAGTGCAGCTCCTCAGGTCTCTAAACAGAAGTGACTACCTGCAATAATTGCCACTTTCATTGGAACCACTATCAGTCTCTCTCCTCCTTCCTGCTCCCTATTTTCACAAAGGTCTTAGGAAACTTTGACCCATTGGTCAACTTTGACTGCAACTACCTTTCACATTCAGGAGGTATCGGGGAAGAGGGTGAAGGGGCAGGGCAAAGCCACAAAACCTCCCTCTCAGCAGCTCTCTGAGGAAAAAGGACTAATTGTATGTTCCACACATGCACCCAGCGAAGAAGCTACAGGAAAGAATCCATCAAAGAGGGAAAGGAAATTCAGATATACAAGGAAGAGATTTCAAAGCTGAATTATGATTTTTTCCTCCAGGTTCTCATTGCACTAGGCACTGCACAAACACAGAGCGAGGGACAATTTCCTGCGCTAGATATATTAAAATCTAAGTTGCTGAGACAGAAAGAGTGTGGGAGGGAAAATAGGAAGGTTCGGGCGAATTGAACTGACTCACCCGAGTTACTTATCTGGTCAAGGGCAGAGACAAGGAGAAATAATGTGAGTCTCCAGGGTGTCGGTCCAACACCCCCATCCTCCAGACAAAGCTGCCCCCACGGCTACTTGCTTCGCTCGCTATGGTGGGGAGCAAGGGCCCCTTTGGACCGCAGTGCGGAGCTCCGGGAGCAGCCGGAATGTTGCAATCCGCTGAGCGGGCCAAATACTTCTGAGAACAAAGTGACTGTCGCCAGCACAAAAAACCAACAACAAAACGACAATAATAACAACAACAACAAAACAGAAAAAAATCCTGGTCTCACGTGCTGGGCAGAGTAAATCAGCAGAGCTCCCTCGGAGCCAGGGCTCTGATCAGGAGCATCAACGGGATCTGCTCCGCGTTATCTGCTGCTGCTCCTGGGCACTGGGGAGGGGAGCTGCGAGCTCAGCCAGGGCTGAACCCCAGCTAGGAGAGCACCCAAGCGTCGTCCCAGGCAGGAATCCAGGCAGGAAGCGAGGGGTGATAAAAAGAACTCCAAAATAGTGATGTAAATTAACCACCGAGCAGACGAAAAGAGAGGGGAATTCGTTAAACTAAAGGTAAATGAAACCTTCCTTATCTGTATGAGCCCCTGAAAGAGTTAACAAAATAGGAGGAAAAGGAGAACAGAGATTCTAATTTATGGAGAGGTTCAAAGGGCTTTTGATAAAGCCCTTCAGTAGAGTCTCTGAAGGAAATTTTATAATCATGGGGTTGGGAGATAAAGTGCTGTCACAGATTAAAAACTTGTTGAGACAGAAAACAGAGGAGAAGGAAATAAATGGCAAATGACCAGCATGGAAATAATTTAGCAGAGGTGTCCTTGGGATGAATTTGGAAAGTGGTTAACTGTAGCACGACTTCATGAGGAACAGCAATTAGACCCGGCGCAATAATAAACAGAAGGGCACTAACAACGTCCAGCCTGTATCCACTGCCTGCACTGCAAAGAAGAGTCTGATCCAGATCAACCCATTAGTCTTCTATGATTACTCAGGGTGAAAAAAAAATCGTATTATTGTTCCCATACACTCACCATAAAAGTAAGAGCAGAAACGTTTCAGTAACACCTCTCTGTCCTGAACTCTCTCTGTGAGCAGACGTTTGGGGAATGCACGGATGAGGAATATCCAGCCCTATGAAAGCAGCGGAGCAACATTTTTCTTTTTGCTTAAGATCACAATAAAGTTTGTGGTGACTTCCTCCCGTTGCTGCTCCCTCCTCACCCGGACGGCCTGTCGGCATCTCCTGTGGGATCTCCTGTGGAGCCAGGGCTGGGCTAGGGGCTAAAACCAACATAGTCAAGGACCGTGCACACAAGGACCCCTTGCTGGATGAAAGGGACTTTGCAAGGAGGGACTTTAGCCCCATGGCAGCGTGGAGCAGCTCTCATACATGTTGTGTGGAGAAGCTGTCCTGCTTTGGTCATGCTTGGCATGGGGCAAAACCCAACCCCATTGCTCCCATGGCGTCTTTCATGGCAAAGGGTGCAGAAAAGACCAAAACAGTCTCTTCCTCCCAAACACAGGAGCCCATCAGTGACCTGGGACACCTGGAGGGGCAGACCTGGCTTTCCCCGTGCTGGCTGTTCCCGACCAGCAGCACAGGGTTGGAAAAGCTCCTTTTGCCCAAATCCAATCCCTCCTAATTAAACGCAGTGCTGCAGAGGCCAACTCGTCTGCACTGGACATCTCGAACTACCTCTAACAGAGTCACACAGATCCAAATCATCCCCCCGAATAACCTGGAAACCAAGGAAAAGGGCTGCGTACGGAGGGCAGGGAGGGCTGGATGTGGCTCTGTGGGACGCGGCCTGCACCAGGTCCCCAGGGATGAGCAAACCAGCTGCTTGCCACAAGAAGGTGCTCGGCGTTTTCACGGACCCGGGCTCGGAGTAAGGCAGCACTTGCAGGAATATTGATTGCACAAGATGGCTGGTTGCCCGGCCCATCTCCGTGAGCCTTTCTATTTTTTCCCTCGCCTCCGCAGCACGCCCACGACGAGGGCCCTTTTATGATGGGGCTGATTTGAGTGAGCCTAAACACGATGTGCCTTCCAGCCGTGACCGCGGCCTCGGCGCGCATGAATCACACGATGCGCGCGACTGATAGCGGCGGCAGAGGCATTTGCACCATTTCCAGACAGAGGGACCCAGCCGAACCAGTGCTACCGCTGCTCCCGCTCCTCGCTCCAAGCGGGAGCCGGGCCAGCTCCTCGGACGGGCTGTGCTTACCCAAAACACCCTCCAGAGCCGGGATGAGAGGGAGGAAGGGCAGCGCGGCGCTGCCGGCACGCGCTCGGGGCAGCCCGGCCCCTGGCCGCTTGCACCATCCCGTGACCTCGGGGGCACAAAATTCCCTCGCTTGGCTTCATTCTCCGACGTGCACCCAGTCTAACTCCAGGGCAAAAAGAAGCCGAAAGCATCAGAAACAAATCTAACACCAAGGGGAAGAGAGGAAAGGGAGGAAAACACCCCCATGTGTATCCTCACTTCCCAGCCACAGTGCTGGCAGCAGCCTTTGCTTTTGTGCTTTTCCTTTTTCATTTCCACTCCCCTTCTTTTTCTTTCTCAAAACCCCATCTGATCAGAATCCATCTAATAAGAGCTTTTGGAGAAAAACAAAGAAAAACCAAAAAAAAAAAAAAAAAAAAAAAGGCAAAGGAAACTTTGGGGCAGAGACACAAGGGCTGAGGAGCCCAGGGAAGGCTCCGTGAGCCTGCACAGATTCCTCCCTGCGAACAGAGCTGCTCATTTCTGTGGGGTCAGAGCTCTGCTTGATGCAAATCCGTATCCTTCCACTGACGTCAAAGAAATAGAACGGGATTCACTTTCCTTAAGCAAACGCTCAGGACACTTTTTTTTTTTTCCACTCACTGTGGTGAAAAACAAGACTGTCCCCAGCATCCTCCTGATATACAAGGCATCTCCTATACACTGCGTACATTTTATTTAAGTATCCTCACTCAAAAGGTCATTGGCACAAAAAAACACACACATTTACTATTTGTAGGTCATGGGATTTCACAGGTATGAGTGTCCTTTTATAGCATATAAGCAAACAGCTAAGAACATATTTTGATTACCCTTTAAAACTTGCAATAAAGGTGTTAAAAGGAAAGAGTGTTTTTATGTGCCGTGTCAAGCTGTAATCTACTCCATATCTCACCCACACGCTCTGCTCCAGCAGAGCAGTTGTTTCAAGTCTGTCTCCAATTTTTTTTTTTCCTTCTTTTTCTGGAAGTAGTGCTCACACAGCCAGTACAGGCAGCAAAGCCTATCTCCGAATGGCTTTTTAAAGCAGCGACACGACGCCGCTGTCCCCCCTGCCCCAAGGAGCTGTGCAGGAGGTTTCTATTGCCTTCCCAGGCGCCGCGATAAGAAAAGTTTGGGCTCAAGTTACCAAGGAAAACACTGGCTTGGGGACAGTGGACCTGGCGTGTCTGCTGCTGCTGAGGAGGAGCCTCGAGCCTCCCATCCCCAAATCCAGCACTCAGCTTCCTCCCGGCCACAGGTCTGTCCTTGGAGGGGAGATGCAGAGGGCTTGGCCATGGGGTGGGAAAGGGGTGGCTTCCAGGGGCACGCAGGTCCTGCAAGTCCAAGGCCTTGTCTTCAGCTCCATGAATGTCACTGATGGACAGGTATCTACCTCTCCTTATTTCCCAGAGTGAGAAATAAGAGCTGCGTTGCACAGTGGAAAATGCTCGGGAGATGAAGTTCAGCCTTCGCCTGCCTTCCTTTAGGTCCTTGGATGACAGGATACTCAAAAACATGATATTTTTTCCCTTTTAGCTATCTGATGTGATGGCAGTGGTGGAAGAAGGTACCAAGATGCCCTAAGAAGACCCTCTCCTCCAAGTGGGAAGAGAGCAGTGTGGAGCATCCCTGAATCTGCAGCATGGCCATCCATGTCACCCCAAAGACGCATTAGCTGAGGTCCCCAGCGCTCACGGCACGTGTGGTGGCCTTGCCCTTGTGCACCTTGCTCCAGTTCTCCTCCAGGCCACGGGGCAAACGGTTCAGCTGCTGCTCACTTGAAAAATAAACAAGCGGCTGTGCTCCTAAACCCAGAGAGCTCAGGCAAATAATTATCACCTCCCCCTTGATGCAGGAAAGCTGGGCCGCAGAACGAGCCGCCTGCTCCTGTGTGGTCTCCCTTAGAGGCAGGCGAGCAGAAAGGCTGGAGTGGCTGAAACGTAACGAGTCGCTGCTCGTTAGCGGCGCCGCGCGCTCGCTCTACCTGCAGCCCTCCGCGAGGAGCCCAGGCTGCGCTGCCCGCCCCGTCCAAGCTGGTGGCTGCAGGCTGGGAGGGTTGGGAAAGGGAGACGAAGAGCTTGTCAGTGCGGTTGAACTGCTGCTCTGGCAAAAAAGAGGGAAAAAAAAAAAGGAGGAAGAAAAAAAATAAATAAAGGAGCAAGAAAGAGGAAAAAGGAAAAAAAATGCTGGTTGGTGTCCAAGCTACTTAGCAGAGCTCAGCTGAGCTGATAAGTGGTGACTGTCTGTGTTTAAATGCGTGTGGCTACCTGTCCATGCCTTTCCCTTCCCATGTGCAGGTGGCTTCTAGGGCCAGCACAGGTCGCCTAAGCCGCCCTCTTTGCCCTACCCTCAGTGGACACCAAGCACGGAGCAGGAAGCAGCGCAGGGGAGCCTGGAACAGAGATAAACAAATAAGCAAATAAGCAGGTAATAGGCCTATTTTGTAGGAAAACTGGGAAAACACCGAAGACTGGGGGCTGTTCTGTGGAGGAATATTAACCAGCACAGCGGCAGCTGTTTTTCTCTCCTTCCAAGTGCTGCAAACTGGGATCCTTCTGGAGCGTTTTGATCCAAGAGGAACCCTTTCAAGGGGAGCAAAGAGAGAAACGGAGGTTAGGAAGGAGTAGGGCGAGGAGGGTGCTCCGCGCCGGGGAAGCTCCCGCAGCAGCTGGGGCACGCGGAGCCGCACGGACGGTTGCCCGACGTGCTCCGACCTGCCGGGTGGCCCGGCCCTGTGTCAGCAGAGCTGCAGCCTCCTAATTACGTTCCCCTGCCCGGCCACCCCAGCAAAGCTGGAGGCAGAAACTCAAAGCAAATTGCACGGTGCCAGCTGGGCATGCGGGAGATGCCTCCGCTCGCGGCAGCATGAGAAACTAGGCTTTCAAAAGTGACCGAAGGCAGGGCAAATTGCAGGCAAATTCACTTTTTATTTATTTATCTATTTCTTTTTTTAACAAGCAGGTTTTCTCCATCAGCAACTCTCTGCACAAAAGTGAATTACCTGAGAGCATGAGAAACGCCTGAGCTGCCCGTCTTTTAGGTAGGATGGACTCAGATCTGCCGCAGAATCCGAGTTTTATGTCAGGGTGGAAATCTCATATAAAATCCAGGCGTGCTTTATGATTCAGTGCTCTTGCCAGCTCTTTTCTTTTTTAATAATGCTCGAGATCAACGAAGCAATGATGTTTTTGGAGAATGTTTTGTCTGATTTGTCCAGATGTTCCCATAGTAATGCAGAAATACTAATAACAGACGGCTCTATCTTCAATCACCACAAGAAATGTATTTGCTATCACAGTATTGACAGATAAAGCCCCTCAGTGATCAGCACAAGTAAACATCATTTTTTATTTGCATTTTTGTAAATCTTTCATTCTGTAAGTCGTCTATCTAATGAACTCACCCCAAAGAGCATTTCCAACTGCGTCTGCACTATCATTTATACTGCCGGGCTAATGATTAAATTTTCATTGGGGGGGGGGCAAGGGAAGATGGAAGGAAACACATGATTTTACTAAATTGCTTCACTTTGGATAACGTTCATCCTCCAGCCAGCTCTGATTTATATCTGCCACTGACATTTCCAGTTTCCTGGAAATTAATCCCCTTATTTAAAAGACACAAAATGACCTGTATTGAGTTTGAAGGCAGATTGCAGGATGCTCAAGGAGCCTCTGGGAGGAAAGGGAGCAGGGGCGCTATTTCTCCTCCCCTCAAAAATCTCTTTTCACACAGCACAAGCCTAGTTTAACCGAGCTTAAAAGGAGCCCCAGGCACTCCCCACTGCACATCCCTCCTGGCTGCAACCTCAGGGGAAAAAAACAAAGAACCCCCTAAAACAGCAAATAAAATAAAATAAAATAAAATAAAATAAAATAAAATAAAATAAAATAAAATAAAATAAAATAAAATAAAATAA
>JAVCKT010022684.1:0-44450 GCA_032273925.1 Rhynchotus rufescens
GGCCCGCGGGGCCCGCTCCGAGCCGGCACGGCACGGCACGGGACGTGGGGCCTTCCTCCCCGCCGTGGGGCCTTCCTCCTCCTCCTGCCGGGCCTTCCTGCCCCGCGCGGGCCTTCCTCATCCTCCCCCTGGGCCTTCCTCCTGCTCTCCACGCGGGCTCCTCTCCCGCCCGCAGCCTTCCTCCTCCTCCTCCTGCATCCCTCAGGGCTGCAGTTTTCCACTCCTTTCCCCCCAGTTTACCTGTGTTTTATCCTCCTGCCGAGTTGTGTGTTATTTGGGGCAACAGGCAGCGCTGCCCCTGGGGCCCCGCTTGGCTTTGGCCACAGCTCCTGCGGTTAGGACAGACCCACAGGGCTCGCCTTTTACGCCAAAGCTCCTGCCTTTTGCCGTGAGCCTGGCTTTGGGTTTTCGCTCTCTTAAACGTGTCCCTGCGACCTGATGCGTCTTCTAAGCTCTCCGACCCTTTTAAGAGGGCCCTTTCCTCTGTGTCTGCATCCATCCCTGTGCTGCAGGATGGGGCTTGGAACCGCAGGGGGTGCCCCGAAATCCCCCGGTTTGTTGTTGCCCTGTCGGCTCCTCGCCAGTGGTTCCTACCCGCTTTTACCAACAGGGAGTAAAGCTGTGTGTTTCTCGACAGAAATATCTCACATCCAGTCACTTGTACCCAAAGCCTCGAGCTCAAGAGGAAAAAAGATGTAGCCGTGTGAGCTTTCAAGGTGGCTTTAGCAATTCCTATCTGCATTCTGATCCATGACAAGTTAATTACACCAATTACACCAGCAACCGAACAGAAGCTCCATAGGAAACTGTTGTAGTTATATTGCAACTTGTGTTACCGTGACTACTTTATCTCTTGATAACTCTGTAATTAACTTGTCACCACTGTTTAATGCTTAACGTATGTAGAGAATCAGTTAATGGCATCACTAAAGGGATAGTAGCCTGAAGGAGAAGCTCATGCCCTTTGGGAAGGTTATCGGGGTTTCCTTGAATGGCTAATTTAAGGACTTGTGCAGAAAAAGTATTAAGTTTGTTATGGAGGCACGGATAAGAGGGAACGGCCGCGCCAAAGGGAAATTGCGCTTGAACTCGCTCGGGTGGCGGGGGAAACTGGCTCGGGAGACATGCAGGAGTGTGAAAAACCCAGGAGGAGCACGTGAGACGAGTGGGCCGTAGTTTGTGCAGCAGCTGTCCCTGTGATCGCACGCAGCTAAGGCCTGGGAAGAACCAGCACCGTGATGTTTATGAGTTAAACCTCGGCGGGCCAACACCTGGACCCAGCCCAGCCACGCAGAGTGCGATCCCCTGGTGCCAAGGGGTACATGTGGGCTCGGGAGAGCCGCTTCCCAGAGCGAGGGCCCTTCTGTGCCGCCTTGGTGCTGCACAGGCCGAGTCTCGGCCGTCCTTGGCACTAAACCCGAGGTCCTGGTTTGTGCAGGGGGATTTGCTGCTGTTGCTTAACCTCGGCCTCCAGAGCCGCTCTGCCCGGGAGGCATCTGGCCCAAACGAAATCTTCCATGGGGAGAGTAAAAAAGTATTTTGCTTTTTACCATAGCTGTTAAATTTTTCTTTTTACAGAACGATATGCTAAGTCCTGAATGTGTGGAACTTCTAAATACATCCTGAATGCATTAGTATTCAGTCTAACACTTGTAAAGATTTCCTGCGTTGGAATAATTTCCTGTTTGCAGCACTAGTGAAGTCAGCAAAGTACCTAACCCGGCCCCTCTTGCCCATTCCCAGAAGTTGAAGGGCGAAGCTGAACGCACATTCCACCAATAGCCTAACTCGTAAAAGCGAGCACTTGTTAAATCTATTTGTTTTTATTATGGACATCGATCTGCCAGTTGCAATAATGCATTTATGGACATTTTTCTGCAAGCGCAGCGCTGGTGGCAGTTTTTACTGACAAATTGAGTCATATGGACAGTAGTTCAAAATACGCTTACTTTATTGACGGATTGTGCAATTCTCTAGTTTACTGAGTGTTCATAAGATATCTGGACTGGCGAAGACAATGTAACTGATGGGAAAATGCAGGATGGAGTTTTAATTTTAGGAGGGCTGAAATCTTTAGGCAGTGACAGGCTTCAGCAGTGTGTCTTGGCTGTTCCTGCAAACTTTATAACTTTTTCAGTTAGTGCCATAATTAAACTCAAAAAAGGCCTGGCCACCTGGCTTGGTGCCCAAGCTTGGCTTAGTGCAGATGTCCGGTTCTTGAATCTCTTACCCCTGCTGATGTATGTGAGGCCCTTTCTGCAAAGTTGTGCTGGCAGCGCAGCACCAGGCCTGAGAACTTGTGCAAAGGCAGTAATAGTAATAAGGAGCAAAGCTCTCCTGACACAAGGAAAAGAAATACTGCCTCAAACTCTGACCTCTCCCGGGAGACTTGGGAGCTGTTCTCCCTGGAGAGCAGCTGGGCTGCAAGGGCACAGGAAGCCAGTGCTCACGTCTTCTTCAGAAATGCAAAATGTGGGTTTGAAACGGCCTAAATTATGTTCTGCTTGTGCATTGCAGCCTGTTGTCTAAGCAGGGAATCATGTCACTAAAGGCCATGTGGCTGTGGAATTTTATGGATATTAAGGAACAGTGGAATCTTTTCAGTAGAAATAATGACAACTTGGTACTTTATGCTGTCGTTTTGAACGTTGTGTTTCCACCTTTCTCTTTTATGTCCAAAAGCAGCATGAAAGCACTTTGTCCTGTGCCTGTCAGGAACATACACTATTTTGCCTTAATACCTGCAGTACCTGTAGCTGATGTAACTTCTGGGATGAACTTTCAGGTTCTCAAGCTGCTCTTGCACGCACATCAGGAGCCCATTTCAAGCATAGTGTTCGGGGATGTTGGAGGAGGAGATAGATTAGAAAATGCTTGCTATTCGAATAAGGATTTATGTAATATGTGTAAATGTGTCGCCCTTTGCTTTTAATAGAGGCAATAAGAAAAATTTACATTGGATTTTGGCATGACCTTACAGAGAGCTAGTGCTTGTGCCTGTGAGCCCGTGGCACACTCAGGCCTGTAGCTAAATCCATAACATTTCAAGAGCATGTTCATGCTTAGGAGAGCTTTAGAACTGGGCCGGCCCAATATCAGGATTTGAATCGAGGTTTGGCTCTGAGGTACTAAACCTGTGAATAGTTTCAAGGACCATCTCTCATTTCCCTCTTCTCGCTGCTTCCCTCTCTAATGTAAAAATCAACAGCATAATTTATTCTTCTGCTGTGCTAAAATCAACGGGATGAATCATTTGAAATATCTCCCCAAATCACGTGTAAATTTAGGACCTGCTGCTGAAACCGCGTGACCCCACAGAGGAGCCGAAGATGATGATAAAAATGCCTACGTCCGGATTAGTCACGTTTCGGATTAATTGCAGGGAGCAATAGAGAAGTTCCTTAGTGCAAGTATTTGGACTTTCTCTCCACTTCCCACAAGTGAAATATTGGCTTTGGGTCGTCGTGGGTTTGTACAGGAGTTTTACGTATTTTTAAATGCCACTTTTTGGTCCATCACGATGGGAGGGATGAAGTCGGTGCTGCAGCACAGTCGTGTGTATCAGCAGCACGGCCCAAACCCGGCTCCCCCCGGTGACTCTTGTTAGGAGACAGCAAGTATTAATGCTCCCTCATAAATACTGCTGCTGCATAATTGCCATGCCAGGGATATTTAAATCATCTGGCTGCTTTCAGTCAGTCAGTACAATGCAAGCAATAATTACCTTCAGTTGTTAGTTTACTGAGATCTGCAGATAGCCCGTTAATTAAAACTTTTTAACAAGCACTTTATACTTTAAGCACTCTTAATCATTCCTTAACTTTATAAAACCACATGGTGGAATGTCCAGCGTCTAAAAATACCCAGGCCGGGCTGGCTTTGTTGCTGCTCCTTTTTTTAGCTTGGGAGCCGTGTCCTGGCAGGGCAGTCTACAAACAACATTGTTCCCTTCATCTTGCTCCGTGTACATTCCGTGTGTTCGAGTATAACGCCAGGGAAGGGCGGGGAGCGAAGGGAAATCCCTTGCACAGCCTCCTGTTGACATGGAGCCCTCTCATACTTTGCTGGCCACGTGAAGCACACGCTTGCAGCAAGGTGCCCCCGGGCCTTGCATTCGGTTATGTAAAGGCATCTGGCACCTTGATTCAGAATGAGGCTGATATGTCCCAGGAGAGCCACAATCTCCCTTTTTTTTGAGGGAGAATATACTGAAATACTGATTTTTGGATCCCGCACATGTTAGTCCCTCCTAGCTTCGAAGCTTGGGCTAGTGGGTGACTCTTTGGAAGGATGGGCTGCCTCCAGCTGAGCTTCCAGAGGCTGAAATCAAGGGCCAGCAGGGCAAAGTAACTGAAAATATGATTTTTTTTTTTTTTTTAGGAAATGCATGATTTTTAATTGGAATAGTGGAAGTGCTTCTCTGTTCACACTTACACTGAGGTGGCATCTTGGTGGAGCGCACTGGTCTCGTGTTGACATGTAAGAGCTGCCTCGGAGTGCTCTTCAGTTATGGCTTTCTAGGCAGCTATGTTGGATTCCGTCGCGAGGGTTTCCAGGAATATGATTAACCCTGGGGGTCACCTTATAATGTAATTATTAATGATTGATTCTGTTTATCCTTGAAATCAATATAAGAAGCAAAATGGCTTGGCATATATTTGGGGTTGATTTCTTGCGTTCAGTAAACATGATCTTGTGACAGGACGAGTATTGGTTTATTACTGAGAACATGTTTGATGAATCTGAAGTGTGTAATTAGTTTTATATAATGATGGTGATATGTGGTGTTTTTTACATGACTTATGTTAATGTGGCCAATAGTGTTAACATCCCCTGCCACTAATAGTTAGGGTGGGGATGTATAGTAATTGATCTTCCTGGGAGTGCTGTAATGTAAAAACAATTCAGGCTGTTTGAAGTATATTTTACAAGTGTGCATTGGGCCTCTGGGATGTTATACTGAAAAACCCAATTGTACAGTTACCATGGGAACCCAATTAGAATAGATTGCTTGATTTTTTTTTATTTTTTTCAGACTTTCATCTTGACCAAAAATCTAATGTACTTTAAATGTTTTCATATAGAATTTTATTCATATAGCGACTTGATATAATAGTCTTTTTAAAATTCTGCGACTGAAACTGGAGAGCCTTAAGTTCTGTGGATCCTGAGGACTTCTTTCAAGGAGAATCTCTTGGTATCACAAGCTCATAGACGGGGACAAACACTTTCTATGATAGTTTTTGTCAAGGAGCCACCGTCGCACGTAGTGCGGTTGAGTTTGAGCAGTGGCAGCTCCTGTGCAGTCGAGGAAAGAAGCGCTGGGGATCTCATCTGCAAAATCAGCCCTGGAGGAGGCTCTGGAGCAGGCAAGGAGAGAGGCCCGTGTTGGCCTCGAAGCGGGACTGTCTCCTTGCAAGGCTGCCAACCGTTTGGGAGGGCTGGTTTTTATCTCCAAGTCTGCTGATGTCCACCCAGGCCTCTCCTGGTTAATTTATCCTCTTCCACCCACCTCCCCAAGCTCTTGGTCTTCCCTCCGGAGGTCCCTCTGGCCGCCTCTGTGGTCTGGCTGCTTCTGGAGCCACCGTCAGGGAATGGATGGCGGGGTCTCAAAGGAGCCTTCTGCACTGACCAGCATGCCTAGGTCCGGTTGTTTTGCCAAGTAGGACAAGCCTGCAGTGTTCCAGAAAGGGGCAAAAAATCTTAAAAAAGCCAAAGATAAATATGATACTTAAAGTCCTGAAGAATAAATTGTAGTAAGTGGTATCCTCATGAAGATCCAGTAGAACTTTGCTTCAGGCTTCTCCGATTGTGGATGTGATTTTGGCCCCTTTAGCGCCCTTCATGGCACGTCCCTGAGCCCCGAAGGGCTTCCCAGCTGGAGGGCATCGTACCTGGCCATGGCACCCAGCCCCTGGCCAAGGAGGAGCCTCGGGCCTTGCCGGGGTGGCGGCTGCTCCGCGTTCGGCGTGCCGGGTACCGCTCCCGTCAGGAATTCGGCGTGCCGGGTACCGCTCCCGTCAGGAGCGAGCCGAGCCGCCCGATAATTGTTGGCTCCGACTGTTCTGAGGGATGATTTATAGGTGAGAGGAAGCCTGTATGTGACATCTTTGCTGCGCAGGTACCGATTACTTTTATTCTGATGCTGTCTTTGACATTTTAATTTCCTTCAAAGTCTGCTCTGTGGCAATGTTTACCTTGCAGCTATTTTACAAATATAATTTTCTGCACAAAGCGACTGATTCAGAAGGTGCTTCGCGTCGCACCGTGTTCTTGGCGCTCCTGCCCGTCGTTGGGTGAGGAGGAACCCACGAGCACAGGTTATTTCCATAGACCAGTTGTTAGTGCTGGGCTTATCCCATGGAGGACCAGCCTTCCTCCTCCATCCTAGACTAGCCCTCCTCCTCCCTCCTAGCAAGCAGCGCAGAGGATCCTGCTTGAGTTTTTCCTTATGATGCTCAGTGTTAATTCAGTTCTGCGACTGGAATTCTAACACTTAGCCAGCCTGGGTCTTTTGTTATTATCTTGCACTCTTTGCTTTTGCATCAAGAATATAACTTCTGTCAAAGTCGCATCCTTTTTTTCCTTAAAAATTGTCCATTTCTATGCAGATGTGTATTTTTATCTGAAATACGAAAGATTATTTAATAACTCAGAAATGCATGATTGCCCCTACATTCCTTACATTAATAGTGTGTCTTAAGAGCATTCTTATTCCATGGATGAGAGTTTTGCAGTGCTTGTAATGAGACGTCTTTAACGTGGCGACTATTAATTCTCACCTACTCATTATTCTTTGCTTAATATATATTTTTGAAATATTAATTTCTGTTAGCTTGCCAAAAAAGAAAGATCGTGTTCCCTCTTAATATTGTATATACTTAAAGCTTAGAGGCCATTTAAAAACAATAATTTAGAGTTAGTGATAAGAGAAATGATAATATTCACGTGTTGTTCTTCCCGTGGAATTGAAATTAAATCTCATTGTAACCGAGAATTCTTTTCTTTTCCTCCTTGCAGGCAAAATTCCACCATCTACCATGGCATCAAAGCGTGTTCGAAAAGTAAGTTTCTAGCGAAATATCCTTGTGTTTAGGTATACATTAAAAGTGCAGCATTACAAAAGGGCTCACATAACATAGTTTGTTTTGCTCCCCAGTGTCCAGCAGTCAGTATTAAGAATGCGCTTGACAAGATTGATGCTGCATTGTAAATCTCTGTAGCCCTGTCATGGTCGGTAACAGGCATCAGTGGACCTTTCCCCATCACATATCTATCTTCCACAGAGCATAACCTAATAGGACAGTGCTGCATTTTCACCCTTAACTTAGCTGTTTACTTCCATTTCCTAATAAAAACCTCGTTTATTAGAAAAAAAAAACACATTTGATTTTGTGACTGGCTGCTTCAGTGAGGTATTTAAGTGTGTGAAAATGAATGTTTACAGTAAACAAGAAACATGGGTATTTATCAAGGAATTTAGGAGAATTGACCTTACCAAAAGACAGGCAGCAGCTAATTTTTAGTCATTTGCCATGTTCTTCAAGTCGAAATGACTGTTGAAGAGGAGTAAGGGAGTAATACCTTTTTTTTATTTTTTCTGTAGAATAACTATTTTTGTGTCATGATTGGTAATGTTGCTCTAGGAACATGGTATTTCTAGTGCAATCAACCTTGCACATCTATCTATTCCTGCTAGCAACTCTTACCACTATTAAAAGTGTCTTACTAGTGTCATGTCTGGTTTTATCTGCTTTACCTAACATCATGTTGCTTAGAAGAAGCATTTTGGCATACTTCTGTCTCACACCCTTCTGTGGAAGACGTTCCTTTTGTTCTCCAGAAATAAATTGCTTTTTGAAATGGAATGGTTGAGGGAGAAGTTCAGGAAAACAGTTTTTTTTTCCTTTTTTTTTTTTTTCCTTTGAACTCTCCTCATATTTGTGTGCTTTTTAGTTGAAAACACCTTGTAGCGAGTACCGGGGATAATTGCAGAGAAATACTTGATTACCTGCTTGAAGGAATCACCAGCTCGGGCTCGTTGGAAGCCGCATGTGATACAGTTGGCAAGCGAGACGACACCAGTAATTTATTATCCAACCTTTTCACTTTCCTGCTCTCCCTCCCAGCTGAAGGCCGCGGCGCTGGCTGCGAGGGGAGCTCCCAGCTCTGCGTGTCGGGGAGCAGAGCGAGCTGTCGGTGTCGGGGAGCAGAGCGATATCTGCGTGTCGGGGAGCAGAGCGAGCTGTCCGTGTCGGGGAGCAGAGCGATATCTGCATGTCGGGGAGCAGAGCGAGCTGTCCGTGTCGGGGAGCAGAGCGCTGGCCGCAGGACGTTCACCCTGCGCTCCCGGGCGAGGTGATGCTGCTGGCTCCACGCAGCCCTTGCCACGCGGGTATTGCCCGTGCCCCCTTAGTCTGCAGTTTGCTGTGATTAGTGCAGCCACCTGTGGCTGGGACAGGACTCACACACGGGTACCTGGCGTTGGCTGCTGCAGAAAGCAGCTACTGCACGTGCGGGGTGCTCCGCAGTTGTTGCACCCATGGTTGGCGGAAAAATAAAACGAAAAGGAAGGTTTCTGGGAGCAGCCAGGCCTGGCACTGCCCCGTGGCTCTCCTCTTGCCTTTATTATTTATTACGACTTTCCCATACATGAATTTGTGTGCTTACAGGATTTTTAACACACAGGTCACCATTCCGTTTGCGGTTAAAGCTGTTCTTCCACTTGCTTTACAGATTCCAGTGACATTTTTGAACACAATTCAGATTCCTGACTGTCCTTTAGCTTAAAAAGGAGCACTATTAATGGTTTTGTTCATATTGCTTAGATTTATTTTGTTATTGTTCTCCAGCTCCTGCTCTTCAGGTAGAGCTGTTTTGGTGTTACAAAGAATGATGGATTAGGTAGGAAAGTTTCTTTTGAAGCACTCCTGATATTGTGCAATGCACTTGGGGGTCAGCTGCACTTGACTGATGCATGATTTATCCGTTGTCCCTGCCACTTTCTGAGATAAAGCTGCTATTTTATCAAAAATGCCAGCAAGTGTGATTTAGAATTTATACACCTCCTTTTTCAAATAATTGTTCTGATTACTTTCTGGCATGGCAATAAAATGATAAAGGTAATTGCACACAAATGTGAGATAGCACCAAAATACAATAAAATTAACCTGAATTAGCTTGACTTGTCGATGAGAAGTATTTATGAAATGTATTTTTGCAATAAGGGAGACTGATATTATAGCTGGAAGGTGAGTTATTGCCTTAATGTAATACTGTTTGAAATTTAAAAAAGCGACTGTTACAGTTGAGGGTGATTGTGCTTTTGAAATTAAGTTGAAGTGATTCTTATAATTGGCAGCAATAATGCATTGTGAAGGTAATATCTTTTATTGTGTTATGCCTAGTTGCATTATCTTTTATTTAGCTGGTCCTGACTTCAGCTCTGCAGAGAACGCAAGAAGGAGCAGATCAAGAATTTGGTGGATTTAGGTGATAAAAATTTGAAATGTTACCCAATATTAAAGCCATTCTTCTGCTGGATTTTTTTTTCCATTTAGTCCTTTGCCAGTTCCCTTGAACCTGATACTAGTCTCCTATGATTAAATGCTCATCGTTTCCTTGTTTTAGAGTAGTTGCCACATATTTACATACACAGCTGAACCGTGTAACAGTGGGGCACTTAAATGCCTTGCTTGCTATGCGTATGTATGTGCTTATACATTAGACAGCAATTTTAGCAGGAAAGTTTTGTGTTTCCTTAGTGTTTCAAAGCGTCACCTCCTGCAGAGAGTGTTTATACCACTTACACAACACGCATCTTTATGATAATTGCAGGGTAGATGTTAGTGTTGACGAGAGGGCTTGGTTTGTTGAAGTGAATCCCGCTGCCGCGTGCGGGAGAGGGGCAGTCCGGCAGCTGCCTCCCTGCTTTGCCTTTCCTCTGCAAGGTGTTTTTAAACTAGCCACGAGATATCATGGGGACCCTCTAATGCCTAGAGAGCACGTTCTTCCTCTTTGATTCGTTAATGGTGTTTGCTCCTTTCGTCGTAGTGTAGCAATGAGATCTGTAATTATCATGGTTGTGTTTTCTGTTTTCTGTAGGAGTGACGGAGATGCGAGTCCGTATTTCTGGTTTGCATCTTGGAAGCGCCTCAAGCCGGGAGAAGGCAGCAGGCCGGGGCAGTTTGCTTCCCGTGGGAACCGGCTCTGCTCCTGAGCACTGCTAGGCTCATGTGTTAGGGGACTTTTTGTTGTTTTATGACCACACGACCTTGAAAGAAATCAGAGTGGAAACCCAGAGAGCACAGTATAAAGTTGCTTTTAGCGCATTTTGGGGTATTTATTATTGTCCGTGAGCTAGGAGAAGAGATTGGGAGCACAAGTTGTGTTTTTGATGCAGGAAGATTTTTATTTTAACCCTTTCGGTGCACAGACCTGGGAATCCCGGGGCAGCTGAGCGCAGGCGGCCGCGCAGCCCGAGCGGCCCTGGCTGCCCTGCAGGGCTCGGGTCCCTCCCCGGGCGGCAGCCGCTTTGCTCCCTCGCAAAGGGACGTGCTTCTCCGTGGCAGGGAATGCTTTCAGGGACAACGGTACCCTGGCCGGGTCCACAAGCCCTGGCTGTGCCCGCATTGTAGGGCACTGAGGGTCGGAATGACTGCCTGTATGGAGTGCTGTGGAGAGAGGCACCCCGGCGTGTCCGTGGTCAGTCTAAATCCTTCAGTCTCCCAGGCCAGCACTCCCTATCCTGGAGACTTCAGACAGATATCTGACTTAGTTTTGAAAATAGGGGAGCTTAATCTATTTGTGGGTTATTAGCAGAGTAAGAACCACAGCAGCTTCAATGCAGCAAGCTAGCTTGGATCACACGGTGGTTGTGCTGGGACTTACAGATGCTTCTCACCAGCACAAGCCACACACAGGCGGGTTGGGTTGTGCCTGGCATAGCTTGACTACCACAGAACTACCTGCCCTGGCTCTGGGTCTTTTGCCTGTTCATGGCACTCCATTTCTTGTCCGGTTCTGCTCCATTCACTGCATTATCTCAGGCAATCTGCTGTTTGAAACGACATATCCTAAAGCAATTAGGTGCCTCTGCACTTAAGTCGTTTCATTTTGCCCGGGCACTGAGACGATGCTGAAAGCCAATGTGTGCAGTGGCATCATCACTTTCTGGGCATGTTGCTACCACTTGTGCAAACCTGGGGAGATCCTGCCCGTTACAGGTAGCGTTTTGGGGCAGGGAAAGGCCCCAAAGGGCCCTCTATGTTCCGTGTATCCTGGATGAATATCCTTTTCCCACCCCCAAACACTGAAAAAACAGCAAAGAAATCTTTTTGCCTACTAGGAGATATTTCGATCAATTATACCTAGTTTTTCAAAATATTATACAGAGTAGAAGTCAGAATTGCTTGGTATCCATAAATACTTGTTCATGTTTTCCTGTAATGTTGTCCTCATGCTAGTGATACGAAATGCTGGCATAAATATTCTAAAAAACATGTATTTTGGAAAACTGCTCTGTGCTCACAGCAGTGGCAGCTGCATGTTCAGAGCTGGGTTTTTTTTTTTTAATAGTTTCTGTGGAATGCAAGAGCTGGGTCAGATGCAAAGCACTTACTGCGCGGGCTTTGGGGAGCTTCAGGAAAAGGTTTTAGTAGGTTCTTCTAGGAAATAAAGTAGAGCTGCATTCCTTTCTAAGCTATCCACTAGTATATATAGTATATTATATTTCTATACTGTCCACATGTGTAAAACAAAAGTATCTGCTCATATGAGCGTCCTCAAAGCTTGACGTGGCACCAGTAGATGAAGTACAATGTGCCCTTTTTTAATGTAGTCTGGAGTATAGTAGCAATAACCTACCTGTCTGCTCCGCATGAAAAGAAGGTGTTTTATTTGCAATTAAAACATCATCCTTTAAAATGAAGCGAAGTGTGAGGTGGCCTTGCTAGGTGCCCTGGGTGCTCGCCGCGTGTCGGGGGCCGGGGACTCCCGCCTGCCCAAACGAGTCAGTGAGGTGTTTGCTGTTGTTGAGCACTTCTTAAATGCTGTAGGACACAAACCCTGCCTGCTCTGTGAAAGCGTTGCCGTCTCTGTGCAGAGAAACCTGGTGGTAAGTGAAGACGGGCCATGATTTTTAGTGGCCTACTATGTTTGTATTTGTAAATATTTGAAGCATGCAGTTTAGTTCTGTAGCTTGGTGCTTCTGCATTCTTTTATGGGATTTGGTGTTCAAAAGGTAAAAAACATGGTATACTGCCCCAAACTAAAACTCGATTTGCTTAGTGTGACATTTTATTCCCAAACTTCCACTAGCCAGGAAGTAGGAATGCAGGTTTTTGTTTTCACACCCTCTGAAGTTACAGGCATGGCTTAACCAGGGTTGGATTTGCTTAGAGAACCATTGTGGATATTAGGAAAATGCTGGAGAAAATCCAGGCTACCGTGTTTTGTAATTAATATGGGAACCAGATGCTTTAATTCTGCTTTTAAGAAAAGGAAAAAAAAAAAAGAGCAGTAGTTGCGTGGTGGTTGGCACAAATACAGAGCGTCTTGCACGCTGTTCAAGAACATTGTCACTGATGAATATTTTAAATATATACATTATAAAGCTGCGTTGTGACAGAGTGAGAATCTTTTCCTATGTTCTGTTTTGAGCATTTACATGACTTTAATTGAGAATAAACATAAAGTAGAACCTGTGCACTTTTCTTTCACAGTTGCTTTTTAGAATAAGAGACTTCTCATAGTTATATTTCTATGTTATGTAGTAACATAGATAACATATACATATAGATAGATAACATATAACATAGATAACATATAGTTATATAATACCTATATATTATATAGAATTATAGTTTAATAGGCTTTTTTTTCTTTTTTTTTCGATACGACCGAGACTGTGGGCTCTGTCCCTGTGACCCTGCGTGTGCAGGGGGGTTGCACTTGATGGTCTCTAAGGGTCCCTTCCAACTTTAAGGATTCTGTGATTCTGTTAATGTCTTTGCTTACCACCGCGCTGTTTTGTTCCACCTGTAATACCATACCTGCATATGTAAAACATGTACTGAGTAAATGAGTTTAGCACACACCAGCTTTTATAGCTTCTGTGCCCAGGAACATGTTTACAGAGTCGGCACCAGATCTTTATGCCCCAGAATCGGAGGGATCTCTAAATGGTCAAGGCTTAACCATCCTCATGACCTTCCTGCGCTGAGGATGAGGCTGATGGAGGCAGATCCTTCCCAACTTACTTCTTAAGGCAGACCCTGATGCTTTCTGCCTTGACAAATCCATTTCATGTAATAAGAATATTTTTATTTTGTGAGAAGGATGTAAACTTACTGAGTCAGGAAGACCTGCTGTAGCAACAGAAGCCAAAAGATGGAGCAAATTGTCAAACTATTGAGATACAAGAGCAGGGTTCATCCGAAATTGAAACCCAGTGTTTCAGGATTTCACTGAGTTAACTTTAATCTACAGCTAGAATAAACAGAAACTGAGAACACTACAATAACCCTTTGTTTAGAAGTCCAGGAGTGGTATTTCCTTCTTGGAATTAGAGTGAAGAAGCAATTCCTCAGCATTTACCCATCATCTCGGAAACAACAAGTGCTGGTATTGCTTTCTGGCAAGTCACTAACGCCCAGAAACCACATAGATGTCCGAGAATTATAGTTCATGCCGTAGGCAGAGGGGCTAGACCGTAGTAGAGATGCATCCAGGATGTATTTAGGGAGAGGCAGAGGTAAGTGAGCAGGGCAGTGCCCTACCGAGATGGTGCCAGTGCTCCCAGACTGCCCTGGCTTTGCCTTTTTCAGACAAACACATCCAGAAATTCAGCTTTGCGGCTAAGAATCCCTGTGATTTGTGCTCGCGATGACTGCGGTGAAATCAGGAAATTTTGCAATGGGCAATTTTTATGTTTTTGAGCCAGTGTGGTATAGTTCTAGGCGAGTCCAGCATGGGACCAAGATTGCATGAGAAACCCAGGCTTGACATCTGTGTGTGGGGGGGTTTGTTTGTTCAGTAATAATAATCTTCATGCTGTGGAAGAATCAGATTAATCTGAATTCCTTTAAATGTGCATAGTCAGTCAGCTGTGGTGCTCTGGGACCTCCTTCAGAACTGGTAGAAACATTACCTTCTCTGGGTCCGAGGAATGCTAAATGTAATGGGGAACAAGAATTTTAATGCCACTTCATCCCAGTGGCTGTATTTACATTTGTGTGTATTTTAGCTGAGCAGTTAACTTTGTTAACCCCAAATTATTAAATGCATTTAGTTTTGGAGACAGCTTTAAAAGCTCACTGATTAATCTGTTTGAACAATTTAGTTCAAAAAAAAAAAAAAGAAAAAACATTATATGTGAGGAGGAGTTACCTTAGATTTAGCAGTGAGATTTTGCATTGGTTCTTGAAGAAATACGCGAGGAAAAGAAAATCACAGCGCTTTCATTTGCAGCACTGCCACGTGGTACCCTAATCAAAATATTTATAGTGAGAAGGTAGGTGGTGGCAGAGACTGTCATAATAAATTAATATTTTGCTAGTGGCGTGGTGTACTAACACGTTCTTGTTAAAACAAAGTGAAATAAATAGAGGGCTCTGCAAGGGAGACCCATCAGCAGCGGCTCCGCTCCTCCTAGGCAGGAGATCCTGTGTCCAGCTGTACTGATGGGCACGGGGACGGGACAGATCCCTGCTCCCCGGGGCTCAGCACGGACACGCACAGAGGGATCTTGCAGCGAAGATCACACAGCAGTGGGGAGATGACTTGCATTCTTTTTTCCCCTGCAGCTCGGTACCAGTAATTTCGGGGCACAGCGCTGCTGCAGCACAGGAAATTCCATGGGGTTGGCTGCCCTGCCTCCCCTTCTGGAAAACACGAACCTCCCGGGAGAGCGGAGACGCGCGGAAACTTTGGCACTGGCTTCTTGAACCCTCTTGATCCTAGAGGTTTTTCTGCGCGTTATTTTCTTGTTTGTGTGTCCGTTCTGAGGGAACGGGCTGCGTGGGGCTCCGGCTGTAATAAAGAGCAGAGCGCTGCATTTTAGGGAACGGTGCAAAGTGGAAAATAATTCCAAATTATTTACTGCAGTATGAAAGACAGCTCACAGTGCAATTACATTAATGAAAACTTCAATAAAATCTGCTTTTCATCAAAAAGGACATGTTAGTACTGAAAACCTTGGCTGCAGCAAGAGGGTTGAGCTGAACCATGGGCCAAAGTTAAAAGGTGAAGATTATGTGCAGTGTTAGGCCAAGTGTATCTTCAGAGGCATGTGGGCAAGATTAAATTTCTGTTGGTGGTAAATAGTCTGAGTACTAGGTAATTTCAGCTGGTAAAATGAAGTCTGATGTGTGTTTGAAAGTTATGATGTTTTAAATCTTAATTAAAAAGTCCTTTTTATTTTAAAACAGCATTGTCTGCAGTACCCTGTCTTGGTGCGTATTATTTTTTGTGGCCCCCCTAAGTAGCTGCTTAGGTCAGTAGGGCAAAGATACTTTAATACATGGATAAAGGATCTTGTAGCATCTGAACAGTGACCTTCCCGTGACAAGGCAAACGGGGTGCAGCTCAGGGGCCCGTGCGAATGCTTTTGCAGGCAGGCGGGGTTTGACGGACGTGCCTAGATGGCCTGGTGGTGGTGGTGGCCTTGCAGAGCATTGAGAAACGCTTGGTGTCTGTTTACAAGCACATTCTGTCAGGAACCACAAAAACTCAACTTAGCAACCCTGGGAATAAAAAAATGTTTCCTTTATTAAGCGATGATTGATTTTTTTTTTTTCCATATTTTTTTTCCAGCAGGCACTTTGTGTGTGTTTCTGATGTTATTTGCATAATGTTGCTACTGTAAGCCAGTGAATGTGCTTTATTGTCATCATAATCCTTTTGAAATCAGTGTCAGAACGCTTCGCTTTGGATGCTGGCTGACAAACCAACCATGAAACTGCTGTTACATGCGAGTTTTATGAAGGTCACTGTGCAGTTGGTTAACATTTTTTAAGGCTTTGATTTAGATGCTATTTAGTGCTGACTTCTTAAAACAGACAAAATGCTTTATTTTAATTGTTAGGCAGAGTTTTGAAAGTAAAGTTACGTGGAAGAAACTTGAAATGTGCTGTTTTCTTGCATTCTTAAAAGTTACTTCTAAAAACTACACAAGTTCCTTAGGAGAACATGCACACGACAGAGCTGTGATGTTTTTGTGCGTTTTGTTTTGAACAGGTCGCAGTAAGAAATGGAGAATCCCAGTGCAAGGTGGTTCATACAGTTCTGCCCAGCCCTGTGGGAAACCTGGAAATCTTCGGGTGTGAAAAAGGCGTGCATGAAATAAAGCTTCCAAAAATGACTGAGCGGCCAAGCAGGTAAGCTAATGTCCTACCGATCCCATGTTTAAGAACATGGTAGAGGAAACAGATTCTTGAGAGCATTTAAGAAACAACTATGCTTACTTATTTTTATTGGCTCTATTGGAAACATCTCACACTCCTGGCAGAGGGAAAAGCAGCCTTTTGAGTACCTGGAAGGAGTGGCAGTTCCAAAATACATTTGTTTTTCTCTATTGCATCTTTAGTATTATTGAAGAAACATTCCAGGAGATAATAATGTCTAAATCAGGTTTTGAATGTATGTTGTATTTCCTACCTTTGGGCACACCCTAAGCACTGCTCGCTGTGGGAGAGACGTCCTTGTGTATTTAGTGCATCTTGTAGACGCAAGGACTCCTCGTCAGTGCTGCTCTCGTGCCCACGTGTGTGGCAGTGCCTGCTGTTGCAGTTGCTGTCTCGAATTTGGACAGGTGAGGACAAGACTCACACCTGCGTTCAGGCTGCAGCTCCTCATTTGCTTGGGGAGCAGCATGAGGAGGACATGTGTGCAGATACAGCTGCTCCATCAGGGCAGCATCAGGGCCGCCTGGGCTCATGGAGAGGCTTTTAGTAGTGGCCTCCTCGGCCAGCTCCAGCTCGTTTTGCCTGTTTGTAGCCTCCAAGAGGACAGGGTTTGGCAGCAGAGTGTGTGGCTCTCACATAGGGCTGGCCGTGCACATATTGACACCCTGCTCCTCAGCACAAAGACTGGCCAACCTCTCCTTTGCCAAAATTACTAGATGATTTATTAACACTGGTCCCTTCAGCTCTTTTTCTGGTCCTAAAGTTGCAGCCTTTGCCACAGTTTTGTAGAATTTTGTTTCCTGCTGCAACTGGAACAAGTCTGACTTGTCTCAATATTGTCCTTTTTTCCTCTGTTCTTCACTTCTCAAATGCTTCTTTGATTTGCACTTATCTCCTTTTCTATTTTTAACGTCCTTGTGATTTTTTTAAGTGTAACATTAATCATAAATATGAAGCCTAATATATATTCTGGTTGAAATATGTATTTTTGCCTCTAATTCTAAAACCCTTGAGCCTCTAGACATGACAGAGCTTTTTGCCAACTTCAGCAATATGGAAATGACTACTTCAGTTTCCTTCATATCTACTTTGAATGTTGGATTTCTGCTGAAGAGGGGTGAAAACAGAGCAGTATTTCAGATAGGTTTGCAGTTGGTGTCTGTAGTTGCTGTAGAGGAACAGGTAGACCAGGGCTCTTCACCTAGAGGAGAACTCTAGCAAGTGGGTGAAGAACCAGTGTAAAGGTCTGTAATGTCTTGGTGGTGGCCAGTATGAGGCCTTTGTGCTTCTTTAAGAAGTAAGGGGCATTGCAGAAAACAAAAGGTGAAGACCAAGGAGCATTCATGGAGTTGTGGGAGCTGAAAACTGAGAGCTCCACAAGTGAAAAGACAGATTATGGGAAGAAAAAAATAGTTAAGGGCTTAGTAATTAGTAGAGACCAAGAAGGTGGATGAGGGATGTGCAGTTGTTCTTGGTGTGCTCTTGAAGTCCTGCTGGAGAGGTAAGAGCCAAGATCTGTTGTTACGACCTTGTCCTTAACGTGCCCATGGCCATTTTTCTACCCCAGTGTATTTTTCCTGCTTAAATAAAAGATGCTGCTTCTGCCAAACAGTGTGTCTCTCGCATCCTTAGATCAGCCCAGCTAATAAGCAAAGGAATTTTGTCCTTTTATGAAGAGAGCTTCTCTTTCTTCTCCTTCATTTCCCGCTGCTGCCGTTGGCTCTCGTGGCGCACGGTCAGATGGGCTGGTTGAGGAACACTCCGCAGGACAGCAGCGGAGGAAGGGAGATTCCTCTGGACGCGGTGCCTCCCTCCTCACCGCGATCTCTCAGCGTCCTCAGCAGGGAGGTGACTTCAGTTCCCCAGCTCGGAGGCGTGGAGGCTTCAGGAGCATCTCAAGAGTGCTTTGAAATTCCCACATCACAGGATTTATATGCGCCCCTGTGTGTGCTACAGAGGGAATTTTGCTCTCCCAGGTCATGGGTGGTTCAGAAGCTAAATGGTGAGGAGGATGCTCTTGCAGCTTCCTAAGAACTTAAATTCAAAAGGCAGGCAAAAGGTGGGGCTTCTTTTTTGTGTCGTTCCCAGTGATAAAGCCCTAACATTTTAAAGACATCTGTGAATGTTTGTGCTGGAGTGTAATGTTTAATCTCTTCTGCTGATTGCTGGTGAATCGGTGTTAAAAACCAGGCTCGTTATTTCTGACAGAATAAAATAAAAACAAATCAGTGCCCGGAGTTCCTTCCAACTGGCTAATAAATGCTATGGTAAGAACACTGCGTAAAAAAAAAAATAAGAAACATAAAAATTGATTTTAATGGACCCTTGTCAGAGAGAACCATAATGAGCACAAGTCTAGCAATAAATATTGGTATTCTGCTCCACAGTTCTTGGGACTTTTAACGTAGAATTACATGTAACAATCAATATAGATTTTAGGGTTTTTTTTTAACAACAAAAATAAGTAAACCTCTGAAATGTGTAAATACTAAAGACTTGCAATCTGTCAGACAAAGCTGGTAGTTGTAGAAAGACCTGTTCAGAATGACTCCTTAATGGCACGATTTGTACGTGGGGATCTCGGGCTCCTTTACAGCTTGAAAGATGCTGTGCAATTAATCACCTGAGATACGAGGGGTTTTGTGATGGCTCTGCTAAAAAATTAAGAACACAGATTATTATCTAGACTAAAAGAGACAACAAAGTAACAATTCAGAGCACGAAGGAATTGATCATTAACGAGATGAAAGTAATTGTAATAATTTAAAGCTATTCCGCTCCTGGTGCAACTGGCCGGGTTTTAAAGTCCGGGTATATAGCGTAGTAATGATCTCGGTTTGGGGAGCAGACCCCTTCCCTCGAGCGTGCTTTCCTTACAGGACCTTTCAGCTAACTCTGGTTTTGAAAACTTTTTTCTCGCTACTGCACGTTTTTCAGGCAATTTCAATGCAATACAAGCTGTTGGCGGTCTCTGTGCGGTGGCTTGAAAGCACTCGCTGCTGTTCCAGTCTAGAGCTTGAGTTGGGGCTTGACTTGTTCTTTTGGCGCTTCCCCCGGCTGCACGGACGGAGGGCAGTGTAGTTACCTACCCTGAAACCTGCTTTTGTAAATTGGTGTCAAAGTGCTTCAGCTGCGCAATCCGTATTTTCACAGAGATGCAATAAAATTTGTATTTCTTGTACGTATACTTTAATACTGTGTCATCCAAGTACTCCAGTCATCCAGTCTGACTGCATGTATCATCCACCACAGTCTGCCTTGGAACGCATCTTCCTTTTTAAAATTGCAGTGTAATGAGTTGCTCTGCGGTGGCTGCAGCAAAACGGTTCCTTAGGTCAGGCTTTTGTAGGTGTCAGTATGAGCAGATGAGCTTTGAGATACAGTCTCCATATGTGTGCACATGCTAAGTCCTTCAGTAACGAGTAGAGGTTTAGTTCCCCCAAAGTCAAGGGAACCCCATGGGTGAGTCAGGCTGGTGTCAACGTGTCCTCGGCCTGATCCATCTGCTACTCTGCGTTTTGTCCTCAATTCCAGCTCTTCTCCAAGCTCCCCTATTTACATGCACAGAAGTGGAACCATGCGTTGGGTGTCCGTGTAGAGCCCCTACTAGACAGAGCAGAGAGGATCTTTGTATCATATATTTCTACAGGTTTAATTTCTGAATGTCTTTTGATATCTCATGATACCAGACTGTCAGAAATCTCACTGACTTTATTTTTAGTCAATTATTTTAAAATTAAGACATGCAGATACCTACTAGGTGATAGGATAAATGGTGCAGTTACTTTCTTCAAATTACTGCAAAATGCCAGGGAGAAGGTAGTGAAGATTTTTCCAAAAAAAAGGTGAGAGAAATATTGCCTTCTGTGGTAGAAGTGTCTACAAATATCCAGGCATCAATCTTTATTTCAGCAGATTCAATGGATGTGGCAGGAAGAGTTATTATATAGCATAGTCCTCCTTTTATTAAAAATAAACTGGGCTAGGTTTTCTCGTCCGAGTTTCTTGTGGAGGTGCTGCAGATTGTTTATGCTGCTTCAAGATAAGAAAACTTTATATTGGAAGCCGTGTTTCAAAAACTTGAGCAGAGTGACCTGGAAAAGCGCAGGGAGGTTTGCGGCTGTGCCCGGGCTGCGGGCGGCAGCGCTCTGCAAGGCGAGCTCCCCTGGCAGCGTCCAGGGGGGAAAAACTTTATTTTGCGTGACTGGCAAAATCCACATTCCCTGCTCACTTAAGCTGGAGCGAATTTCCAGCAGCTCCGCTGTAATCAATACCATGCTTTGGAGATGTTATTTTTCCTGACAGCACTGCTGCATTTCTATTCGTGTGTCAAAAGCACTATTAAAAGATTCAAATAGAAGTAGTTTTTTGCAAGTCTTGAGGGCTGTGTTTTTGTCCATAAATCCAGCTGGAGAAGCCTTTGAGGAAGCTCATGTTTAAACAGAAGCTAAATTTCTGCTGTGCAATTATCGACTGACTAATAATCGGACTATTAAAGAAAAAAAAAAAACAGATCTAAGGTTAATGTACCATTTTTATGTCATGTTGTTGAAAAGAGAGAACAGTTTCAGTGCACAGAGGAGCAAACAACTTTGCTGCTATGGAGTTATGCATGTTTGTAAACCTAGATGGTTGGCAAAGACTTCCGAAGCAAGAAATGTTATAACAACCCAGTGCTCACATTTTACAGTGGAGATATTTTAAAATGGCAAAAATAACAACAAGCTGTATTGGGTAATATAACTTGTGCAGACACCCACTTGAAAATATCACAGATGCGATGGCTTGCTCTCTGGTGCAGAAGATATAGAGCCTTAATAATTATGAAAAATAATTTCAGCAAAGTGGAGGTGAACATTTGTCCAGGCGATCCCATCTCCTCAAATTTCCTAGGAAAGAAATCTTTTCCTCACACCGTGCCCTGTACTGTGCCTAAGATATTACACCCTCCCTAATGTCTTTACTAACTTGGGTAATTCAGGCTGCAGGGAGTAGAACCTTTCCGCCCCTTGCACCACTGGTAGATTAATGCAGTGGAGGCTTTTTCCACTGTAAATTTTTGCCATAAAGATAGAAAAATGGATTGCATAATTACCTGGGTTATGTTTCCCTTATATATCAGAATTAGTGGGTATTCTTACATATTGCAACTCTTCATCTTGTTTTTCTTCCCAGACTTCTCTAGTTCCCAGCAAAACGCAGCTACCCAGGCACGGTGCCTAGAATAATTCCAAGCTGCAGACCTGGGTTGAGCTTAGGCGGCGCTTTGTGGAGCCTGAGAACGAGCAGGTAGCCAGGCTGCAGGAAACCCTCTTGCAGCAAGGACAGCGAGAGCCCGTTTCCCGGGAGGGTTTGCCACGTGCCCGTGGTCCCCACCTGAGGAGGGTGCAGGTGGCAGTGTCCCCGTGCCGTGCAGGGCTGGGAAACTGCCTTGCTGTTATTGCTCCGGATTGCTCTGGAGCCGGGAGTTAACGTGTGGCGTGACACGAGGTAGGAGCATCCCGGGGTTCAGTCCTGTGAGGCACTAGGTGTCCTTAACACCCCGTTGCAGGATGGACCCTTTGCTGTCACAGTGACTCCACAGCGCAGGGCAGGGAAAGAAAGAGTTAAAGAAAAAAAAAGTTTTAAAACCTTATTCTATAACTGGAGATGTCATTTTCCTTTCCTCACAAATGTAACCTTTTAACTTCTTTTTTTAGGTTTTACATTAATATATGTAAAAATATTAAAAGCTCTTGTATATTACATTAAAAACTTATGTCAGCTGCCCTGCTTTTTCCTATTTATTAAAACTTTTCAAGCAGTGAAAACATTTTACTTGTTAATGAGGGGAAGAAGGAAAATTAATGACATAGAGCTTGGATCTTCCAAGATGTCTCCTTTTAACCATGCAAAACCAGCTCTTTTTCCCGCACTGTGTAGTTTAATTTCTGTGTTAGGGTTCAGTAAGCAGATGCAAATAGATTTAATGATTTGCATCAGTAGATCACTTCTCAGTTTAATATCCTCTGATATTTTGGTCAAGGACTTTTTCCTTGGAAAGCTAGCGTGGTTTTGTACAGTAAAAAAATATTACTATTGGGAGCATTGTTGTGTTCAAGTGAAGCAAGGTAAATATGTACCCTACTGAAAACTGGGATTCATGTTATCGTCTCCCTAAGACAGTGGAGACAGTTACCTGGGAAAATACACTTAAGGAGTGACTGGATTGCTGATCCTGTTGCACGTTTTGGACCGATTCCTGTGTCACTTCTCATCTGCCACCATGTCCAGATGTGCAGAGCTGCTGGTTCTTCCTTTGCCTGGCAGCACCTCCAAGTGCAGAGCTGTTCCTTGAAATTCTATCTGTTTTCTGCTAGTTCAATCTAAGTGCCAGGTTTTTCAGCATCTCGTGGAACGGAGTCGCGGCGGGGCTGCGTGGAGAGCGGCAGCCCCCGTCTCCTGCAGGACCGTGCTCTGAGCCACGCGCACGGCGCGGCTGCCTCCGCGGAGCCGTCCCGCTGCTTCCTTGCCAGGCTCCGGGAATCCCAGCTCGGCTCTTGGGAGACTTCCTTGGGCCGCATCCTCAGCACTAGGAGAGGACCTCGACACCGCTCGGTGCGCGGGTTTTCCTTCTTGGCCACCGTGTCACTCTGCTTCACTCTTTTTAGAGAACTCTGTCCTTATTCTCTAAAAGAAAATGGTTAGAAAAGATTTATTTGGTGATTTTTAACTCTTTGTCAAAGGAGCTCACATGTTTTCCTGGTGAAATGGAGATAATTGTCTACTCATGGTGAGCGCAGTTCCCTGCTGGCATTATCAGGGATTGCCTTAGTACCTGGTCTCTAAACCACCCAGCCTTTCCGAGTTCCTTAATCAATTGTTCACTAATGAATTAAAGGAGAATAACTCCAAGGATAAATGCCCATCTCCAAGGACATAGATGCCCAACAGCTCATCTTCCTAGTTTTCAGAAATTCTCCTTTATTACAGGTATGTTCCTGTTGGCTTTTTGAAGAATTTATGAGATTGTTGAGTGCATAGAATCCTTCAAATGATAAATACTCACAGTTGCCTCTCTGCTTATTAAAATGAGAGCTTGCCGGTGATAAAGGCTTTTTTGATTACTTCTAAACTAAATAGAGTGAATCTACTGTGTTATAGACCGCAGATGTGAAATCCTGGTGATCAGTTAATCAAACTACTTTTTGAACAGCTATCTTTCTTTTTTTTCACTAAATTTTGACATTTGGAAGACTTCCTGTTGTAGTCAGCTAATACATAAAGTTTTCATTCATACTCATAGATTTTTTTATTGTACTTTATTTTCCTAAGGAATTCCATAGTAATGTAGATCATACATGATCCACGGATTACATCCAGTGTGGAAAAAATACTATTCAAGAGGTCATTCTTTCTCCTGCTTGTTCCAGTTCAGAATAAGAGCAAGCAGAAGAACGGGGTGAAGGTCAGAGAGTCAAATTGTCACCTTCTCCTCTCTTCTTCCTCAGCTCTGGTAGCGATTCCCATAGCTTTAGCTTTGCCATTCTAGTTTGGTGTGGCCTGTGTTCAGGGATTAACAAGGCGGGGCTGGTGGGTGGCGGATGGCGGCTCTGCGCCTCGCGCCTGCTGCAGCTCCCCCGTTTGCTGTCCGGGTCTGCAGCAGGTCGGGCACAGCCTAAATGCAGCCGTGCCGGCACTGCCGGCCTCGCCGTCGTGCCCCCATTGCATTATTTGCTGTCAAGCCTCCTGAGGGTGCCGCGGGCTGCTGGTGGGCGTCGCATCAGACCTGGGGCTCCTATGGCACCTGATTCCTCAGTGCACGCAGATAGTTTGATCAACGTTTTCTGAAAGCTGCATAAACATCAACAGCCTCTTCTTGCTGTGGTTGTTGGCTGTGTTTAACAGCCTGCTTGGGTGCAAGGGATGCTCAGATGTGCAAGCAGGCTGTTTCCTGCCCTATTTCTTCCTCCTTTTTTAATTCTTCAGGTCCAGCGATGTGACTTGCCTGGGAGGAGCCGTTGGAAGTTTCAACACTAAAACACTTGGTTGTAAATATAAACTACCATGCACTAAGATCATTTGACCTGTCCTACCTCAGTAGAGTGGAAGCCCAGCTCAAGAATGTTCTCCACCTCCAGAAAGAGGCTGTTCTGATTTTAAGCAGGGCTTTGGGGGCTCCTTGAAGAAGCTAGAAAGCACCTTCCGTCCTGGCCAGCTCCGCAGGCCGGGGCAGCCCTCCAAGCCAGGCCCGGGTTTGGCTGTTTGCTCAGGGAGGATTTCCCTGTTGCACTTTCGGGGACGTCTCCCCGCTCTCGCTGCTGCCGCCGCCGGTGTCTTTGGCTTTGCCGGCACGCCGTGTTAGCCGCAATCTCGGTCGGTCATGGTTGGGATCACCTATCAACCGCGGCGGGTCACGAGCTCCCTGTCTGCTGGGTAATGCTGCCCGTGGCGCTGAGCTTGTCCAGATGCTCTTCATTTATGCAGATATCCTCTGGGTTTAAGATTTATTTTGCCGTGTGAAACGGAGGATATCCTCAGCGGTGTGGTAGCGTGTCTCGTTTCCTGTCTGCTCCGGGAAATACATTTTTAAATTCTTTTTCGTAGGACTTATAGCAATAACAAAAACAGGCAACAAAAGAGTACAGGAACAAAAATACATTCACGCTGCATATGATTTCCAGGGGCACAGATAACTCAAGGCATTAGCAAAATGTATTTTGTATAAAGCAAAGGGAAATCAAGCTAAAAAGAGGCCGAATGCCCCTTCTTCCCCTCCCTTCCCACACACAAGAGGTATAATGAAGTTGGAGGAAAACAAACAAAAATACTAGGACTACATATTCTCAATATCATTTTCTACCTCCTCTATCTGTATTCTTATTTCTTGAATGAGTCACAGCTGTTAATCCTCCCGTGTTGTTTATCTGGCAGTTGGAGTCATTTTACAGCCCCCCAAGATGTACGTGAAGCAGAATTTCCTGTTGGAAAGCAGACCTTCCTAGGCCAGCGTACTGGGCTTTGGGTCTCAGAGAGGACACATTTGGGGTGTTTTGCTGGATTTCCCGTGTAACCTGGGCAAAGAAGGGGTTGTTTGCATTACCTGTGGGTTCTGCTGAATTGCATCAGATTACTTTGTGGTTTTCCTTCCAAAATCTTGTCCCATTTTCACTTTTACAGTTTTATTAAAGGCTGTGAGAGCCATCTGAATGAACATACATTTCCTCACTTACCAGCTAACTGTATCACTGAAATGATAGAACAGCCCCTCCCAATTGTGACACTTTTGTTGCCTCTTTGCTCTGTCGCGGTTCACATTCACCGTAAACTTGTCTTCCCCGAGCACTTCCTCACCTCTGCCATTTCACTACCAAGCAAACCCATAGTAGGGGGCCCGATGCACTCTGTGGCCAGCGGAACTGAAAGATCTGCTTCGCTTGGAAGAGACGTCGGTGTGCGTTTGCTGGGATTTATTTTATTTATTCATTTTATTTTTCACTTATGCGCCCTTTATGAGTAGGGATTCCTGTTTAAGACCCGTCTGCCGTGGACGTATCAAGAGGAAACGAGCGGAGGAGTTTGGAGGGGCCGGGGTTGGGGCCGCGAAGGCCCCGGGTCCCCGCGGGCCGCTCGGCTCCGCCACGGGGCCTCCCTCGCTCCCGGCCTCCCGTCCACACGGAACCGCTCCTCTTGTTGCGCTTCCATTGTAAATTGCTCTATAAAAATTCTGTGTCTTCCTAGTTATTGTCTCATCTTTCATACTTGAGGGAATACATTTCCTAGGGTATCCACGCTGTACTTAGCCATTCGCGCTGTTTTCCCTTCAGTGTAGCGCTGAAAAAGTCTGGGGCAATCTATTTATTAAACCACTTTTTCTAGTTCTGTGGTTTAACCATTTTTTTCTGTTGCAAAGCCATAGCAAGAATGAGGATTCGGGATCCAGCGCTTTAGGGGGACTGAGAGCTGCATTGGAAGGCAGGATACCCACTTGCATTTAATGGGAAATCTCGGAGTATGTGTGCTCTTAATAGCACAGGTAAGAATTGCAGATGGGACTTAAGGGACTTGCTCTTTTAAATACGTGTTCTTGCTAAATATTGAACAACCCAAGCCTCAGATGATCCTGTTTCACCTACATCTGACTGCACCACATGTTGGCAGATGCCGCCGAGTCTCTTTGGAAACAGTATAGCTTCACAGATCCGTGTTTTATAATTTTAATTACTAGGTTGTGTGTGTTTTTTTTCTCCCAGACTCATTTGGCAGCAGTCACAGAGTGCTTCAGCAGGACGCGAGCCTGATTGCTTGTGACAGATCTTGATGTTCTCCGGCTGAAACAGAGCAGAAACAGCTCAGACCCCGCGCCTTTGTCCTCAGAACTGGAGGAAAAAGCGTTTCCCTTCCCCTCATAGCGCGGCGCGCTCCCCGTTCCTGCCTGCTCCGTGCTGTTACGCCGCGGCGCGCAGGGGCGAGGGCAGCTCCGGCAGCAGCAGCAGCGGCTCACGCAGAGAACGGGCAGCTCCGGCAGGTTCTGAGCTGGAGAGCGACAGGAACATTTGCCCTTATTGGTATTTTCATACTAAAAACCTACATCATGGTTAAATATTTGTGTGCTCTGGTATTATGTACACATATGTGTATATGTGTTTGGAGCACAAGCATATACATACATGCCTATGTATATGCACATACACACACAGAGTTTTCACTTCCAAATCAATAGAAAAGTCAAAATTTTGCTTTGCTTGTGGCTGTATCCTGACAAATTGTGAGCTAAAATCCACAAATTTATGTTTTCAAAATATAGGGGAAAACTAAATACTACCTTTTTTTCTTATTTTTCAAAATTTTTACTTTTGTCTTTTAACTTCTGATAATTAAACCTTGTCAAAGTTGAGAAACCTTTTTTTTTGTTCCTAGACAAGGGAAAGACACCCTTCTTTCCACCAAAATAGTGGAACTGCTAAAAATTCAAGGACCAGTGGTATATTTTTCCATGGTATAGGAATAAACTTAGTTACAGAAAATGCAAGTTTGGTTCTGCATACCCCTGTTTGTTAAGCTATTCCTGTTATCCTGGTGAACGGTGGGAGGAAGCAGCTCGGTGCACTTGGCTCCGGATCCTTCTCCTCTCGTTACGAAGCGCCTGCCAAGCTGCTCTTCTTCTCCGGAGATCTCTGCTCTCCAGATACCCAACAGTTAAGTGACAGCCCAGTTGACCTTATGAAAAATACAGAGGCCTGAGGAGGGCTTGAAATTCACTCCAGCATCCTTGAGCTTTGTCCCAGGGAACTGTTTATGTAAGGCGAAGTCCTCACGGCCTCTCTGATTTGCACGAGGTGACACGGTGTGAGTGCCCTTCTCTTGCAAGATGCAATATTCAGGCACGATGCGGATGCCTCGTTTCATGGTGAATGAGAGTGGACTCCAGATAAACACATAAAGGAAAATTAAGCTGCGGTTTGCTTGCATGACCGCCCCTTTGCTAGCAGAATTACTGCAGGTTGGGTAATGTCTGGAGTGTTTGCTCTTGCATCAGCGCTGCCAGGACACGTATTTTCATCTTCATATACCAATAAAAGTTTCATCTGTATAGTCTTAAAATATTTTGAAGGATAGGGAGCTGGCTGTAGCCACATAGCTTCTCGTTTTAGGGATGTCAGTGTTTAAGGCTGAGGGAAGAGTTGTTACCACTGTTTTCAAAGGCATGAAGATGCAGACAGATGTGGTAATGAATATCTTCACCGAAGCTTTAATCTCTTAAATCAGTGTTCTCTTGCTCTCTTGATGTTCATCCCTACATACAGCTAAGTGCATCCTGGCATGTTTTCCTCGAGCTCTCCATTGGCTCTGGAGGGGAGATGCTCTCCCTGCCTCTCCGGGATGCAGCACTTAGGGCATGGAGAGCTGTTGGGATGCGACATTTAGGGCACGGAGAGCTGTTGGGATGCAGCATTTACGGCATGGAGAGCTGTTGGGACGCAGCATTTAGGGCACACTGTTGAAGTGTCCCCTCCAAGACTAATGTGACTCGGGGGCTGCTTTGTATCCTATGTCCCGAAAGTTCCAAACAAGGCAGCCAGATTACAAATTCGAGGATGTACAGTAGGCATTAACTATTGCACTGGGATATCTGAACTTTGAAAGCCTCTTTCTGCGTCTGTACAGCTTTGCACTTGAAAGAGGGTTGAATATTGACCTAATTTGTCTTTTAAAAGGACACAGAGTTTTACTAGAATACTTATGCTATTGAAGTAGACAAATGCAGGTGCTATTCCTTGGGCAGTCGGCGTGGAAGGGTGATGTGCTCTAAGATTTACTGTGCATCACCTTAGCCATCATTCCCATAAGTATTAATTTTAACTCCACTAATAAGAAACTGAACAAAAGTGGAATTATGAGTTCAGTAGTATTCTATGAAAGGTCAGTTGTTAAAAAGGCAGAGCCTGACATTCTGTGAAAAAGGTGCCTTCATTAATCATCCTGATAGGATAGCATAGGATATTCTTGACCAATACCAGTGAACCTTACAATATAATGTTTCGGGAAGTGGTGCTTAATTCTTTGTATAAAAACAGGGTTATTTGAATGAATGTAGAATGACCATTTTTTTTAAGTACTATAACATTCCTATTGCCCTTTGTCAATGCAAGGTATGGAGAAATTAATGGAGACGCTTCTTATACGGCATACTGTCATTATTTTAAAAGTTTGTTCATTTTGTAAAAGCATAGATTACTTGGGAATAACATTTAAAAACACGGTTTATGAGAATATAAATGTGATAATAAGAAACACTAATATTAAAGTAATTTATAAAGTACTTATAACCTCTCGGAAGTATTCCTTATTATATACTTTAAATGTGTAGTTTTGTTTCGCGTTAATTCATCTCTGTGAATCATGAACAATTGCTCTCGTATAAAACTACCAGTTTTAATTGCGGCGTGTAATGTTTCCTTGTGTAAAACTACTCTCCAGAATTGTTTGTGGTTCATCCTTGTCCGCCCTAGTGATAGCAATTTTAAAGTTAATACAGATTATATCAATTATTAAACACGGGGCTGGGGGAACATTAATCAGGAGCACATCTTCATGGTGACCGCTGCTGACAGGATGGTGCAGGGAGCCGGTGAGAGCCGGTGGCCGCCGCCGGGGCCCCTGTGTGGGACAGGGGCTCCCTGGGTCCCTGCTCCTCTTCCTCGTCGCGGTGGGAGATCTCACCTGCTTCGCCCTCCAAAGCGGCCGCTGCGGAGCGCGTGCTGCGAAAGGCAGAGCTGCCGGCGCCGCTTTCCCCTGCCCGGCATCCCCTTGCGGAGCGGCTGCCTGTGCCACCCTGAGCCGCTCCGCGGGTTGCTTCCCAAAACTGATCCCGTTTCCCCCTGCTCGCGGGCTCCCTGCGTCAGGCGCGCGGGGCGAGAACTTGCCAGCGATCTGTTGTTGAAGCTTTCTACTCCATTAGCGGCGAGGCGCGCTTTGCAGGAGGCTTCGTCTAAGAGTTAGTAATATTTGTAATGAGCTGTATAATATGGGCCCTTTTTCTAAATTTAAAAACAGATGGGATCTGTTAACAACAGTTTATCATGCAAATTGAACCCTAGCAAAACATTCTTTCAGTGGTTATGTTGCTGTAGGCCAAATTATGGGCTCTTTTTTCTTTTTTTTCTTCATTTTTTTTCCCCGTGTGTAATAGCAAAAGGAAATAGTTGTCGTTTATTAGACAGTTGTGACAGATACAAACTAGTTATGGCCAAATTTCAGCTGCCCTCTCAGAAGTAAAAATTCTGGCCTTGACTGTAACATGTCAGTTTTTCTTCATGCCTTCAACGCGCACTTTGCTATTTACCTTCAGAATTTATCACTTTTGCCATCTGTTCCAGAGGTATTTTTTATTTATGCATATATGTGTGATTTTTCTCTTTTCGGTATTGACTGTGGAGGAGAATTTACCTAGCACAAGGACTCGTGCACGTTGATGTGAACCAAGTGAGAAGATGAGAGGACGTGATGCCCCCGTTTCTAACTTGGAGAACTAAGGCAAAAGGGGATCGTGTTAAATCAACTGCCTTGAAATTACGTTAGCAAAAGAACTCTCTCTTGCCCAGTATATTTGATGCTAATCTTGGTGGGGGGAAGAGTTTAAAATTGAAGTAGTGTTCCTGTTTATAATAGCAATTATTGCCTTAAACTGTGCAAAATATTAGACATTTCACAGTACTCTGTAGGCTGCTCTGTAAGTTCTGCTCTTACAGGTGCGGCTCACGGTGCCGTGTCCCGGTGTGCTGGAACAGGTGCTAAAATAAACAGGCAAATCGGATCAGGTGTGCGCGGCGTTTCCCACTCCTTTTCTGTGCTTCTCTTTCAGAGCTGCTCTCTGTCTGGATGCTCTGCTCTCTGTCTCCCCTCGGCGACTCCCCTGCACTCCCCGCTGCCTTTCCCATGTGCTGGGAAGGGGATTTTGCTTGTTCCGCTGCTCCTCTCCCTGCCCAGCTTGCCTGAGCCCAGCTCCCCGGTGGTTTTACCCTCTTTTCTTTGACTAATGGGGCAGGTTATGAGAAGTTTCATAATAGGGACCAGAGCGGGTGGCAGAATGTCCTTAAATTTTGTCAAATCTTGTTCATCCTAGCAAGACAGTTGATTGAAACCCATCCTTTAAAATGGACAATTGCCCCGGGAAGAGGGGCCAGGTGAGTGGACAAGGACAATGGTGGTAGCATCTTGAAGATCCTGTTGTCTTCTTCTTTCCTAAACCTCTAGGGAGGTTAACAGCCAATCTAGTGGTGTCCAGCCCAGGTTTTGCTCAGAGACACAAGTGGAAGGAGCTTCACGCTTGCTCTGCGAGCAGGATGCTCGTGTTGCCCTTGCTCCACAGGCGAGGGAGGCTGCTGGACATCACACTTCCCAAAACAGGGGATAATCCTATTTTGTCATTACTAGCCTGGCCTGTACTTAAAACAGGTATTTATGACTTTGTGTCCTTCGTCCAGGGGCGCTGTCTCTCCTAGAACAGGAGCTAGAACATCAGAGGTTCGGGTGCAGTGCTGAGGTGTCCATGCGGCTCATGGAGCAGTCTAGGACTTCTTGCAGTCCTAGACAGAAACAAGTTCGTACTGAATTCGGGATTAGATTAAAAACAAAAAAAAAGCCTGAAAAGTGCCTGCTTGAGCAGGGGGTTGGACTGGATGATCTCCAGAGCTCTTTCCAACCTCAGCCATTCTGGGATTCTGTGAAAACACAGAGGTTTTTTGTGCTTAGTTTGCTAGTTTACAACTTGGAACAAAAATGTGTGTAAACAACCAAAAACTGTACTGTGTGAAAAATAAAATACATATAATTTAGAAGTGATTAAACAACTAGAAAAGAATAGTTAAAATCAATGCAGTATTAAATTAGATTGTGTTGTCAGGGGTTATACCAATTTATACTTGATCAGATCCCTACTAGAGCAGAGGGTCACATGAACATCCACCCAGTTCTCCTTAAGCTAGCGTGTGTCATTACATAGCAGGGAAGTCTCTCCATGGGTAGATTATATAAAATATCTTCCGCAGTGGGGGGTTATGTCTGAAAATTGTCATTCCAGATGTGGCAAACCTCCCACATTGAAGTCCCCTCCATAACTGCAGTCGCCTCCATGTCCCTTGGCAGAGAGGGCAGCCAGGGCAGCTGGATGTGGTTCCTGGCCACCGGGGTCCTGCTGCTGCCAGCGCTGGCAGGGCTGACCCTAAATCCCGTGATTTCGGACCAAAGTGAGCCGTCTCCGTGTGCAATAGTGTTGCTTCCAGCATGTCCATGGGGTCCAATTAACGTGAGGTCAGCTGTTACTCCAGGAAGTAAGAAAAACTAGAGCCCCTTATCGCTAAGTCTTTGTTTTAGGCTGACCCAAGGCTAGTCGTGACGAGCGCTCATTTCTGCACTGCGGTTACTCAGTGGCCTATATAATAATTTATGGACTCAATTAATTTTCTCCGTGGCAGGTGTTGTGCTAATCAGCAGTCTCCAAAGAGGTGTCGGATGCTCCATGGGTGGTGGGAACTCGACTCGGACACTGAGCAGGTCTGGCTGGTTTGGGAGCCGTGTTTCCCTTCCCGTCTCGGAGCGTCCCCCTCGTCCCGCTCATCCCAACGTGCCTGTGGTGGGATGGGCTGTCCTGGTTTAGGCCAGTTTGCAGCCTTTTGTGCTTCCCCTTCCACCCCGCCTCCAATCCAGCAGGTGAGGAAGAGGATGGTGATGGTTTATCCAAATTTTTATTCTACAAAACACGGGATTTGGCCGATCCAAGAGCAGGGATGTTGCTTCCCCACCACTGACCACGGAATTTGGGAGTTTCAGGAACACCCCGTGTCACCATTTGGTGCCATTCCCAGGGCTCCACACTGGCCCTGTCATGGCCCCTGGGATGTCTCCCATGGGAAGCAGGGCGCCGGGGGGAGCTTCCCCCATGTAAAGCCGGGAGAACGGGCAACCTCATTCCGTGAATAAAAATGGGAAATGCATTGAAGTCTAGATACAGTATCTTTGTAGTAATAAAAGCAGTAGTACAGATTTACTGGTGAAGGAGTTTTAACTGTAATACTGTGGAATAGTAGGTTATTTTGTGTTCAAGAGCTACATTTATCACAAAAATGATGATATACAAATCACTTCCATATCACAAAATGTTCTTGGTCAAAATTGGCTTGAGGCAAGTGATATCTTCGAGTAAACAGTATATGAAGACCATATCTTAAAATGATAGATCACCTAATTTTGTTCTGACAGAGGTTTTTGCCGCAACAAACATCTGTCACTGAAATACCAATTCAGAGATATGGAAGCCAAATTGTGGAGGTTTTCTAGTATTTGTCACTCCTAACTTAAGAATGCTACTGTTAGTCCTATAGATATTTGCAGATAGTCGGCAGCTTGCCGTTTAAACACCCTGAAGTATTTAGGTAAGTATTTTAAGAGACAGAAGCGTCTCCAAATGCAGATGAGGAGGTGGCGGAGCGCAGCGTGCAGCCCGGGCGCCGCGGGAAGAGCCGGAGCCCTGCGGAACGTGCAGCTGCGGACGGCATTGGGGCACCTGCGCCAGGGGATTATATAGGGGTTCAAGTCGAGCCATGCACGTGCCTCAAATGCATTGCAAGGTAATTAGTGGTGTGTGCACATCTCTGCAGCTAGCACCTTCTGAGTAAGCGGTGTAACCAGTGGTGAGCAGCACTGGTTGAACTGTGGTTTTAAGTCCCCGTTTGTTGCGGAGCTGCTGGTGGGCGGTGAGATTTGGCTGGGAGCTGCCTGTATCCTGCAGCTGGTGCAGGACGGGTGGCGTGGCAAACCCCAGCGCAGCCACGTGCCTGCTGAGTGCTCAGGTGAGAGAGTCTTCCAGGGTTGTTGTTGTTATATATCACCTATTTTCAACTAATTGCTTCCACCATTACCTCTTTTGTCTGGTTTTGACAGCTCATATGGAAATATCAGATTAAATACCTATTATCAGTATTCTGGCATGTGACTGTACATGCAAACTTTAGGACTACATGCTTTACTCCTGAGGGATGTAGGAGCCTGAGATGCCCTGGAAGACGTCGGAGTAGCCACTTGCTTCATTCACATCATCAAAACTGCTGCTTGCTCCGCGCAGGGGGTTAGTGCTCAGACCCCCACGTGTCACAGGCTGAGCGCAAAAATAGAGTTTCTTTCTTTCTGAGTTATGGGCCACGGGAAGCAGATTTACAGATGGGTTTCCATAGGATAGGAATTACCTGTGCTGTATGTTACCTCTGGCAAGAGTAAGGCAAAGCAAACAAGAAATGAGCCCTGCCAGTGCAGAAAATAAAACTACTACAAGGAACATGATTTTTGTTTCTTTTTCTTTTTTTTTCTATAGCTTTCTGATTCAACCATTAAACTCAATCAACGTTGCTGATGGTTTAAATGCAAGATAATCTCTAAGGACTTGTTTAATTTGGACAAAAAAAAAAGGAAAAAAGATGAACTACTTACCAGGTTTTCGTATGCAGTATTGGGGGAAATAATTTGGTTAAATTTCATGAGGTGTAAATGTAAATGTATGAGATTCTGCCTTTGCTGCACCGTAATGAAAGTTAATTTCAGTGTTGGGCCGGGGCTGGAGGGCGTTGGGGAGCAGAGCTTGGTGCATGTGCACATGCTGCGTGCATTCAGGCTGCATACGTGCATGCTGCATGCGTGCAGGCTGCGTGTTGCATGTTGTGTGTTGCATACAGGCTGCATGCGTGTGTGCATGCTACCGACGTGCATGCTGTGTGGTGCATGCTGCATGCATGCTGCGTATGTGCATTCTGTGTGTTGCATGCTGCATGTCACATGCACACACACGGGGCAGTGCTCCAAGCAGCTTCCCGCTCTCCCCTGGCTGAGGAATCCGTGCGGAACCCGCCGGGAAACCCGAGCGCTCGCCGGGCGGGGAGGAAGGGGTTAAGGAATTCATAAAAAATGAAGGATCCTGATATTAAAGTGGGGGAAAATGTGGGTGAATGACATATTTTTTACACACCTCAACTGTCAACATTTCTAATCAAATCATCCAGCCCTCTTGCTTCTTAAATGATACAAGCAATATTTCCTGTAATAAACACCCCTAAGTCTAATGAGAGGCCCTAAGGCAACTTCAAATGTATGAATTCATTATAATTGAACAACATAATCTGCAGGGCAAAGATGCCTGCTACCCAGTCTTTTAACTTCATACGGCTTGGGTGTTCTATGAAAAATGTTATACATTTTGTTTACAATGTATTGCTGCTATTTGAAGTATTGTATGTTCCTGTAGTACATAAGATGGGGACGCATAATGGAGGAAAAATCAAGGAGGCAATCTTTCATTTTGTTCTGGTATGAAAAATTCAAAAGACTGGAAACTCACCCAGAGAAATTTTGCAAGCATATTATTTTCCGATGTTTCGATCAATTTGTCTGTCAACCATGCTGAGAGGTGGAAGGGGCCAGCAAAAGCAATTTAGCTTGTGAGGTCCAAAATAGAAATGTTTTAGGAAACCTTGTCACATGTTATTTTTTTGTATTAGAACTGCTGTGTTTTTTATTTGCTAGTCATATTATGAAGAGAAATTGGTATCAATCATCTAAATCACCTATGAATATCTGATGTAACTATTACTTTTGTGCATATAAATAAAGGAAAAAAAATATTTAAATGAAGCTTTTAAAGCATACGAAAACCTTTGGGTAGACAACAGGCTCCCCGCTCGGGTTTTCCCATTTAAAAAATATAGTGTGCATTTTAATTGATTGCACCCAAGTGACATCATCCTGAATCATCTCGCGCACGAACACATTGACCTCTCTGCGGCTTTAATTAAGCCGTGATTGCTTTATGATAAGTTTGCCGGGGATGGATAGGTTGGCGGGCGGCCGCCGGAGCCGCCCGCGTTCCGCGCGGCGGGATTAACGTCGGGAAGGGCGGGATTGATGAACGCGGCGGGGTGGGATGCGGCGACGCGGCCGCGCGGGATCCGCACGGGATCCACACGGGATCCACGCGGGATCCGCATGGGATCCACACGGGATCCACGTGGGATCCGCACGGGATCCGCACGGGATCCACACGGGATGCGCACGGCCGCGGGGCCCGGGGTGGGCGAGGCGGGAGCGAGCAGCTCTGCATCCGTGGGGATGTGGGGCGGGAGGCGGTGGGATGAGGAATGGGACAAACGGGGGTGCCAAGGGCCTGTTTGTGGTGCGTGATCTGGGGGAGCGCTTTGGAATTGCCGCAGGTCCAACAGCAGGTGCTTTTGGAGCCCCTTTTTGGGCAGGGGACGCCCGGGAGGTGCAGACGTGGCCCACTCAGCCGAGCGCGTTGCGTGGGGGGGTGTTGGGGGACACACTTGGGGTGGCGGCGGGGAGAAGGGCAGAAAACGAGCACAGAGATCCAGCTCGTGAGCCCGCGGCGGGGTTGAGCTGCGAGCCCTGTGATCCGGGAGGCTGTGGAGAGACTTGTGGGGCCACGAGGGTGCTGAGAGCGGCGCGAGGAGAAGGCATCGCTCTGCCAGCGTTGCTCGAGGTGGCGGTAAATGGCGTTGGGGACGTCTGTCAAATATTGGGGCATGTTCTGCTGCCTTGCCCTGCTTTTCTAGCATCCGTTATGGGTAGTGAGTGATGGGCCAGGGTTTTCTGTCCAAAAGCATCCATCATTTCTCTGCATCTCTTCAGCCAGAGATGTCCCTGTAGTGGAGAAAACTCCTTTGTTGTCTTCCTAATAGCAAATAATATATTAAAATTTTCATGTTTTGTTGCATGGTTTTCATAGATTAGCAGCACTTGCTGCTTTTGAGCGCTTTTTAAATAATTTTATCTGTACAGGTAGATAGCTTAGCTTTTACAGTTCTGTGTATCACCCCATGTGGTGTGGGTTGTTTATAGCACCTCAGTTTCTCAGGTTCTGCTGTTTATATCCATCCTCTCTCTTGAGGAGATCCCTCACGTAGGTATCTCCCTCTCATGACCGCATGGCAAACAAGTCATCTAATTATTGCTGAGGTCTTCTTGTACAGGGATGGAGGAAGAGAGCCCTCCTCTTCCTCCTCCTCCACACACAGGCGCCTGGTTTTGTCCAGCCTTTGATTTTCCAAGAGCTCCAATTTTTCCTGTTTCTCTCAAGAGACCCTGCCGTAGCTTAACAAACCTGAGTGCTGTAGCTCTTGTGCTGCTCGCCACAGATACTCCTCTTGAATTTCATGCTATTGCTCCTATTTAGCTACCTAAACAATGCTGAGCAGTTTGCAGTGCTCGGAGATTATGTATTTGGACTATATAGAGAGTGTTTATGAGCTCTTTTCCCCACCACTTGCTGGGACTGGGTGCCGCACGTTGTCGCAGAAGGCTGCGCTGGTCGTTGAGTTGGTTTTGGTGCTCTTTGCTGAACTCCAGCAATTGCCATTTTCTGGTGAAGTCTCTCAAAACGAATGTTTGCTCTAGACCCAGTTCTTTGAAAAAAGCAGAAAATAGTTTGCTGCATTGCCCGGGTGGGATGGGGTTTGCAGGGAAACCAGCTGAGTTGGAAACACTTGTTGAGTGCCAGTGGTGGGCAATGAGCGGTGAGATTCCGGCCCTCCAAAACGGAGAGGGTGGTTTTCCCTGATCCCAATAAACGTCTGTAGTTATTGCAGGAACATAAATTTTAGCACTTTAGTCTTCTCCATGTTATATTTTAGAACAGGTTTAATCTTTACTCTTACATCCCACCAACAAGTTCTTCCATTGGTCTTCCATTTCCAGCACACACATCTGCACATTTTCACACACATCTGCTGCGACTCCCTTTTCTAGCCTGGGCCCTGAAGGAACCCAATAGTGTGAAGTTAGCCTGGACTGAGCAGGAGGAAGCTCAAAAACAGAAAAGATTTGGAGGAAATTTTGCAGTTTTAGAGGAAAGGAACGTTGGCCGTGCAGCCTTTTCCAGCCTTGCAAGTAAGACATCGTTATTCTGCAGTTTTCTTCCGTCAAGTGGTTGCTGAATCTATTTAAATGCAATTTCAGGTCCTACCCCTTGTCATATCGACTCTAACCTCAAACTTCTTTTGCGGCAAACTATCAGAAATGCAGCGCCTTTTAATTCTCCTGTACCTGGGATGTCTTTGCATTGGGGTTTGATTCTGCCATAGCATAAGCTCTCTACCTCCTGCGAAGGCTCCTCTTTCCTTTCTTATGACATTTCATGAATATTAAGTAATAAAATAGTGAAGGCTTCAAGAATTGTAATCCAGAAAAATGTGTTTTTCTGTCTCCACCATCTGGCAGGAAGAATGAATTTTCCGGCCTGGCGTTGCAAGGGAGGAGCTTGGCGCTCGGCGCGCTCAAATTTCCGTTTTCTGTGCGTGACTTTTTTGCCTCCTTTTTCCTTTTTCCTTTTTTTTTTTTTCATTCAGATTCTGTTTTGTTTTTACAAAATATTGGTTTATTGAGAGCTGTGTTACCCTCAATTGACATATTGACATTTGCAGGCACGGCGCGGTTATTGTCTCGCGGACACAGTCCTGCGCTGACAGGTTCCCGTCATTCCTGGGGGCCGGCGCGCGGGGCTGCTGGCACCAGCTCATAAATAATGGAGGCGGATGCGGCCGCTCGTCCTCGCCCTCGGAGCCGGCCCGCTCTCGGCCCCATCTCCCGCATCCCGCCTTTTCTCTCCATGGTTCCCGATGCTGTTGTTGGGATAGGATGCTGGCCCTTGCCTCATGGTCCGGGCGGGAGCAGCCGTTGGAAGCAGCTCCAAGCGAGCCTGGATTTGGGGACCACACAGCAATGTCTTGACCTGCTTTTGGGCACGAGTTAGTGCTAATTAACCTCGTGCCCAATGAGCTAAGTCCTTTCCGTTACCGCACGTTGGCACATTACCCTGCTGTTGTTTCTGGAAGCGGGTCGGGATAATATGGAACGCCCTCTGCGTGCCAGGAATGCGTGTCCGTTCGGATTTAACCTCGTTGGTGCAGCGCTGCGTCCCGGCACGCGCTGTGACCATGCCCAGCTCGGAGAGGGACCCGCACCCATTGCCATAACTACGTTAACGAGAGAGGGGAGACGACCCTTCTCTGCCGGGTGCCAACGGAAAGGCGCCGCGCTGCGCCGCGCCGCGGACCTCCTTCCCGTGTGCATCGTTCCCCAGCGCTGCACCGGAGTTTGCTCTGCTTTGCATTGCAGCTTCCCTGCTCCTGTGTGAGGTCTGCGAGCGCTCGCGCCAGAGGCGCTCCTCGTGTCGGTACCTACGTGGGCCCAAAGGCGGTTCCTGCGGGAGCGAAACCCCCTCCTTGGGAAATGTGGCCCCGAGTCCTGGGCACCCCTTGATTTTATTGCATTTGTTTCTCACAGGGCTTTTATATTTAAAAAACAAAAATCCATATAATGCAGTTTGCCAGCAGGTGGTTGGAAAACCTGAGGGAAAGGAGGATTGGCGGGTTTTATGTTTTTCCATACCATTATTCTCTTGACTGTTTTCACTATTTAGTGGCATGGAATTTGTTTTATATCAAATTACGGAAAGTCAGCAGTTTTAGCCGTCCACGTAATAGCCGTCTTGATGATGCTGGGATCTCGGCAGTGTAAGATCCCAGCACATCACACTGAACTTCTTTAAGATGCATTTTTAAAGCCAGCAAGAAGCTGCTTTAAAAGCCTCAAGTCAGTGGCAGAGTGAGGGAATTTGGGGCCCTCAGACCCTGGGGGTCCCCTCTGGCACCCAGCGCTGCGGGTCTGCGCCCAGTTTGGCTACTGGGGGTGATGGGTGTCATGCCCAGGCCGAGGGTGGCTGAGGTCCTCCCTCCCTGCTGCCCAGCTCTGGGCCTGGCGGTAACTTGGAACAAGTTATCAGCAGAAGGCCTGGAATGATTAAGGCTGGAATAATTACGGTACGGGCTGTTTTGCACAGCATCCACTGGTTTGCATCACTGTGGCACACACATATGTTAAGATATCATAAAGATTTCAGAATTAGGTGCTCAAATGCATTAGAAATTGCCCAAATTAAGTCTAAATTTTAAAATTAAATTTTAAATTAAAATATTCAGATTTCAGGCTGCTTTAAAATTCATCTCGTGTAGCCACACTTTTAAAACAAAACTGCAGTATAGTTTCATTGCAGCGTATATGAAAACCAGCACGCGCTTCTTCCGGTGGTTGTGCCGGGCTTTCAGGTGGTGGCTGCAGTTGCAAACCAGGGAATTCCAGTGGAACTGTTTTTTTTTTTAAAGTCTGCTTTTTAAACATGAATCTTTCTTACTTTCCCTCTCAGCCGCCACAAATCAGACCTTTCATAGACTGTGTGATATTAATCTCCGTGGGGTGGACACCTCTATGCAGGTGCTGTAGCTCTCCCCCTCCTCCAGTTAATTTGGGTTTTAATCTCACTTCCTGTGATTTATTTACTTATGTCATGTGTAATGTGTCTGGCTCCTTGCCCTGGCTCTGCTTTCCCTCTTGGATACATCTGATCCGTTCCTGGTATTCCGCTGGTGTCTTCCCCTCCCACTTTTGTTCTTTGGGAGAAGCTAGTTTGGCACCCCGGTCTCTAGTGATGAGTTTCCTACGATTTGCTGCCTCTTGTTCAATTTTTTACCATTATATACGTTAGTTTGAGGTGCGTATGAGTTTTTTTCCTCTTGAAACATACGGATTAAAGGGACGATGCTGGCGGTGCAGGAGAACATGGGCTCCAGGCTGGTGGGTCCTTGTTTTGTTACATTCCCCTGGGCGCCTTCCAGCCCCTTTTCTCGTGCTCACCATCCTGAGCATCCTCCCGTGGTTGTGCTCAGTCCTCCTGCCAGGCAGAAGGTTTCGATGGGGGACAGGGCAGGGCTTCAGACAAGAAGACAGCCTCATGGACTTGCCAGAGAGCAGACGCTGGAGCAGCTGGGCCAGCATCAGATGGGACATTTGTCCTGGCCAAGTTCTGTGCAGTGTGCGGGTGCAGCGCCACAGAGACGGACAAAGCCTCGTTCTGCAGAGCACGGAGTGGCTGCTGCTTTGCCAGGGTGAGAGAGGGGTTTGCTTGGGGCACGGCCACGCAGAGACACGAGTGGCTGTTGGGCTCGCTCTTGTGTTCCTGGGCTGCTCCACAGCGAGCCCGGCAGCCGTGGTGCACGTTACGGGGGACACTCGGCTCCTCGGAGTCCAGCAGTCCCTAACGGGCTCTGCAGCCTCTTAAATCAAAGCTGAATGTCAGGTAGCTTCATAACTGTCTTCTTAACATGAATTAACCTGGCTTGAGAAGCGCAGTATATCTTGAGGCGGCAGAGCAAGCGGCACGGAGGCGGCGGGTGCGCTTGAGCCTCAGCGGGAATGCTCCGGCGGAGGGAAATGCGGGAATTCTCCGCAGCAAAACAGCAGCTTCTCGGCATGAGCACTGGGATCCCAGCTGGTGAGGAACGTCCCATCGTGTGGCAGTGACGAGACCTCCACCTTGTCACCTAACGTTAGGTTTGAGCTTCAGCAATGTCCATGTCCCGCTTCCCGCGTTGCTTTTACTCCTGTTTCGCTAAGCCGTTCTTCAGGAGCCGGCCAGCGGTTCACAGCTAACCACGGGCAGAAGCTCAGAGGTTTTGCAGAAATCCCTGGAAGCGCGGTGGAGCGAAACGGGGGGAAATCTCCCAATTTCCCTGCTCGCTGTTGCGCTGTGCAGCCAAGCAGGATCTCTCCAGCAAAGCAGCTTGTCCTCATCACCAGTCCAAGGGAGCCGGGGTGCTTGGTGGAGCCTGTTGGAGCTTCCTCACGGTGCAGACTCCATAGAGCCCGGGAACATCCATAATAAAACAGGGACATTAACTTGAGGCACATCAGTTAAACAGATCAGAGTTGCTTGTGTCTTACCTAATAGTTCCATTTTTTTTAATCACAGCCTTGAAAACGTTTTAAATCACGTCTCTGCGATGCCGAAGTTATAACGTCAAGAATGTGCTTAACTGATTTACTGGTTTGGTGAAGCAATGTGACTTTTGTTTTCTTAACCTATCCCAACACTTCTGCGCCACTGGCCTTGGTTAAATTTCTTGCAGCGTTTCCTTGCAAAGGAAATAAGATCTCTGTTTATCATCTAGTCAAATGCCTCTATCATTATTCAAGCTACACGTCCGAGGTCAAAGATAGTATCACGTTTGCAGGAGTATGGAGTGGATGATCCAGTATGAATACGCTTTCTTAACGTAAAAGCAAAGTTTATTTTTTAAAGGGCAAAAATAGGAGTTAATCAGATTACTGGAAGTTAAGAGCCGCGCTTTTGGATCGAGCTGAGGTTTATTTATTTCCATGCAGGGCTTAAGGAAGATGAAAATCTCCTGCTGTCCATCTCCGCTGGCCCTTTATGACTTTAGGGAAGGCTAGTATGGATGAAGCTCTTCTCCCGTTTGTGCCTCGTGGTTCCATGTTTCAGGTAGTGCTTTTCAGTAGTGTTTTAGGTCCCCTTCCTGCTCTATGGTTCACTTGAAGAAAGTTTGGTATTTAAGTAATGCCTTTGCCCGGTTTCCTTGAATGCATTTTAAAGTGTAACACCCAACTGTTAAAATTATTAGCATCTTTTCCTTCAGCACCTTGTCAGATAAAATGTCTCATTACCATGCAAATAGAAATAGGTCCTGTTCCCAGGCAGGCACAACGTTACTGTGCAGATTACAACTTCTTGAACCAGAACGTAACACTGAACAGTAAACCCATAACAAATACTGCCTGTATTGTGTGCAGGAAACTATTGTCTGTGGGCGAGGAGGAAATGTCAGGCCGGCGCCCTCAAGCTGTAGCACCAGAATTTGGATTTCCATGTGATGGACGGTACGAACGTGCCGTGATCATTAACAGCTCCTGGTCCATGGTCCTACCTGATGGTTAAGCACCTGGGTGGGAATGAAACCTGGTTTGGTTGAAGACGCCAGCTCTGTCTTGCAGCAGGAGGTATAGGAGGACCTGGTAGGTCCCTGCTCCCCAGCTGGGCTTCTCTTCTCTCTTTCTCCATCCAAGGACCAACGTCTTGTGTCCAAGCAGTTAGCGGCGCTCACTGTGCCCAGGCTGTCCTGTAAATGCATTAGCTGCCTGGCTTTGCTCTTCAAGACACTAGAAATGTGCAACCCATTCCAAATAAATACGAGATTTTCAACGTGTTTTTCAGTCAAGTGGCTCTGAGGAGGCGCTGGAACCGCGCCAGTTTTGCATGTTGTAGTTCCCAGGATTAATTTCCTTGTTGGAAGTGCAGGAGGCTGCAGCGCACGGGTGGTTCTGCCCACCCCAAGTGTCTGCGTGTGCCAAGCACATCGGGCCCTTCTTTCCCCAGACATTCACCCTGCGTTTCCTCTGACTTCCGCAGGAGGAGGGCAGACCTGGAAGGTCCTCCCGTCGCCCTAGGACATGCTCCCTCCCCAGCTTTCATGGCATTGCTCCTTACAGGGAAGAGGGAATGGCGGGGCGAGGTGGGAATCCACCCTTGCTGCAGCTGCCCGCTCTTCCCAGTGGCTCTTTCTCTCTCTGAACCACTTGGCCAAGAGCCCTTTGTGGGTCTCGCTGCGAGTCTTCTAGGGATGGACGATCCCTTCCCAAGGCATCTCCTCTTCTAGGGATGGACGATCCCTTCCCAAGGCATCGCGACTCCACGTCTGTTTTACCTCATTCTTGGGTCTGTGTGTCCAATTGCAGCCTCCAGCTTTGGGCAAGGCAGCATGAATCTCAAGCAAGCAGCATGTCCCTCCATGCACGTTGACCGTTTCATGTGCAGCAAGGACAATACCTGGCAAAACATACCCAAATCTGCCGTGAAATTTGGATATTCTTTCAGAAAATGGGATAAATTTGCTGCAAATCTTTTGTTCCACACTCCAGAATTAAGAGTTTGATCTTATTATGCAAATGTTTTCTGTTTGCATAAAATCAAATGTTACTTCAAATGACTTTCACAATATTTTCGACTCCTTAAACTCCCAGCATAGGTTTGAGATGTATTATGCAGCTTCAGTCCTGATCAGACGTCTCCTCTATGCTGCAAATAAAATAACAGGAAAAAAACAGAGAAATGGATTATTATTCTTTTCAGCCATAAATATGTCGTGACAAAAGCAAGCGCTGTTTGTATTTTTGTAGAATCCTCTTTGCCACAAAGTCACAGTTTGAAGTTCTGGGTTTGATAACTGTAGGTATTAATATGGGTTAAGAAGTCAGAATGTGTAGTGAGAGCCTTGTCCTCTGGAATCCCCAGTGCCAGAATATTTTTCTGGGAAGCAAAATTGCCTTTTTCATGAAAGAGTCAGAGTGTCACCAACTATGGATGAGCGCTATCAATTGTCTCATGAGACTATTTCATGGAATTTTTATTCTTGCCTCCAAACTGTGGCACAGTTCCCACTTCACCTCTCAAATTGAATGAAATAAGAAGCTTTCTGTCTTAACATTTCAAAATCCTCCAATACTTCCAGTCCCTCATTGTCAGACACACTTGGGCATTTTCTCCTTTTTATTGACAAAAAATAACTAGCGGCATTATCCTCCAGGATGAGCCTTCTTGACTCGCTATTCCGCGGGGCTCTGTGCCGCGGCGCGGGCGCCTCGTCCCCGCGCTGCTCCCGC
>JAVCKT010022685.1:0-12886 GCA_032273925.1 Rhynchotus rufescens
CATCAGCAAACTTGCTGAGGGAGCACTCCAGCCCTTCATCCAGGTCGTTAATGAATAAGTTGAACAGGACCGGACCAGGGACCAGCCCCCAGGGGACACCACTGGCTCCAGGCCTCCAACTGGACTCTGCACCACTGATCACCAGCCTCTGAGCTCTGCCCTGTAGCCACTTCTCAATCCACCTCACTGTCCCCTTGTCTATCCCACACCTTCGGAGCCTGCCCAGGAGGATGCTGTGAGGGATGGTGTCCAAAGCCTTGCTGCAGACCAGCTAGGTGACAACCACCACTCTGCCCTCATCTACCCAGCCAGTCACTCCATCGAAGGGGGCCAGCTATACAGCAGGCAGGAACCCTGGTGAGTTCTGGCTGCTGCTGGTGCCACGATCTCAATCACAGCCTCTTCATCTGCCCAGGACCTCGCCAGCAATCGTGCTCTGTCCTGCTCTGTCCTGCTGCAGCTCAGCTCTGCCTCCTGCTCTGCGTTTCGAATGAATGAACAGCAAAAGCAGCAACACAAACCACCGAGGCGCTCCCTTTCTTCTGCTGCATTTCCTGTAACTGCTCAAATGTGGCACAGGTCGCTCCAGAGCTCCTTGTGCTGCCCTCACAGCTCCAGCCAAAGAGCACATCACTTTATTTTCTTATTCTTCTACCTTTGATGTTAACTCCAATTTCTATTTCTTTCTACTTACAGTTTCCTCAGCACTTGCTGCTCTCTCCTTCCCAACATGGGCTCCAAAGATACTGGCAACTCCTGAGATTTTGCTTCCACTTTCCCAGGTACCTCAAGGAGTCCTATCTTCAGCTGGGAGGAGGAAGAGGATGAAAAGACCGGCTCGGAGAAGCTCTTGCTGCAAGTCCAAACACTAACATACTAAGGTGAAGCAAGAAGGAAGCATTAAACATTTCCACGTGCAAGGTATTTAAAGCATGGAGGTAATATAAGAGCAGCTTTTCTCCTGGAAGGAATGCAACGCTTAGGGATACAATTAAAAAAGCATTAGTGTCTGCAAATATTTGGCATTTTTCCAGAGATTTTATTGGATTTTACATGGCAATACACAGTAGTTATGCTGCCCTCTTCAACAACACACAACTTAGAATACCACCACGGTACCAACTGTGTGGGCACGTGCATGTTGACTTTTAGCACTTGCTTTCATGTTACACCCCCCCCCCCATTAAAAAAAATAAAATCAAGTTCAGAGGATAGGGAGCTTCGAAGGGTCAAGCTGTTTCCCAACCAGCACATGCAGAAAAGGATTCTTCCCAACAGAATTCTATTTACACTGGTCTTAAACCCAAATACTCATTCGCAGCCCTTGATCTGCTCCGTAACAGCACTGGATTGAAATGAAACCTGCCTGAAGGAACCGTGGATTTATAAGAAGAAACCTGGGTGCGAGGAGTCGTCCCGGCCGTGCCGGTCTGCGGGGCGCTGCCACCGGCCGCTTCCCAGTTCCCCCGCAGTCCCAGCGGGAAGGCGGCGCTCGGCCGGAGCGGAGCACGGAGCATCGGCAGCAGGAAGAGCAGCTGCCCCTGCCGGCTGCCCCTGAGCCCTGCAGCGGGGCCCGGACCTGCCGCAGGCGCCCGCAGGGACAGGCAGACGACCTGCAGGCAGCTGGTACCTTTGCAGGACGTGCAGAGTCTCCAGGTTGGAGGGAGGAGTCGGTACCAGCTGCCATCTTCTCGCTGGCAGCTCGCGAGTGGCACAAATCTTGCTTTTTTTCTTTGAAGACACTATGGATTGTTTGGCTGGCTCCGGTTATGCAAGAGGGAAGGGCAGCACTTGGTGTTATATGTATGGAACACGACTGGTCCTCAGCAAATTCTTCATCTCTGTACACAAACAGCAGCCTACCCTGCACATCCTTCAAAGAAGCAGACTGGCAAAGCCTACAGGCTCCTAACAGCATCACGGTAGAGCTGGTCTGCCAGCTACTCCAGCACCTAACAGGACCATCTCTCAAAGAGCCTCTCTTCCTTTCCTAACAACTTTGGCAACCGCAGTTCAGGAATATCAAAGCAGCACTAATCATCTCACCTCCGTTATGCCATCTAAGCCATGTGTCAAAGCCAGCCTCCCTTCCAACAGCAGAGGGTGATGAAACGAGTGGCAAATTCTTGCCAAGGAACAATTCCAGCTGTGCTTTTTTTCTTTTTTTTTCCCTGTACAAAGCAAAGCAGCATCATGCCATAGTGCTCAGATACATGCAACATTCAGCACCACACAAAGGACCATTTTGACACACTGAGTTACTTTTTTGTTTGCTTTTGGCTAGGACACCTTGTAATACAGAACGTCTGACAAAAGATATCCACTGGCTACTTAACAATATTTAAAACCTGGCCTGCAAAGCAGAACAGACTTGTGCTTTAAGAAGGTAAAATGACGAGCAACATGTTTGCTATTTCTTTTTTTTTTTTCAGGAAAAGACCCACCTTACGGTTAATATTATGAAATAATACATTTCCTATACATTTTTTTATATTTTTTTTTCTTGCAACTACACCATCTTTACGTTAGTCACAGCACAGAAATATCCCTTCCATACGCAAGGAATACTCTCAGCTTCAAGAGGAAAATTCTCCCCAATACTTTTTAAGACCAAAAAAAATGGCAATAACCTCGCCTGAATGCTAGAACCGCTGCTGGAAGCAAGGAGGATGACGATTTGAAATCTGCAGCTCCTGCAAGAGTCACTGCAAGAGGCAATCCGCTTTGGAATGGCTTCTCCCCAAATGGAAGATCATTAAACTGTGCGTTTTGCAAAAAGGCAAGAAAGCAAAGAGTCTGTAAGGTCAGCCTGCCCTTTCCAGTAACCAGCTGGCATGCAAACTGGGATAAATCTTTTTACAACTCTTTCCCCTTCCCCCACACCTCAAACTTTCCATCACTCTATGTCACAAAATTTAAATTTCTGCTTTTATATGTACTTTATATACTTTCTTCTTTTTTTTTTTTTATAAAACAGTATAAAAATAATAGCAAGAGTTAAAGAGTTACCTGGGAGATTATGCAGGGCACGAATAACTAAAATCCTATGTTGGGTATTGTGGGAAAGGCAGAACTGGTATTTGTGCTGGACAAATGCATTTGAAAAGGACAACAGTGACATCTTCTCTCAGCTGAGACCCTAGAGAAAGCTGATGCACGACCTCTACAGATGCAATATTTTCTACCTAACATCTCGTGTTACCTTAGCCCAGTATAAAGGGATACCTCAGGGAATGAGTAAGCAAAAGGAGCACTGTGATAACACGTAGATTTAAATGCAACACTCCGCAACATACCATCAGTTTGTACATTAAATAGAGTAAAAACAGTTAGCATTCACCAGTGTCTGGGTGTTTCTTATGGCAACTTTGAAGTAGGCACCTTTTTTACCGACCGTTTTCGTTTCCAATTCTCGACCCCCCAGCAGCACTTCTAACAAGCAGAAGCAGGAGCGGCGCCGCGGGCGGCATCCGCGGCCCGTGACGCTGAGCGCCGCCGACGCCGCGCGGAGGAACCGGAGCCTTGGGCAGCGCCCGCGGCCGCTGTCACACGTTGGAGTCCTCGTCTGTTATACTGGTGCTCGGCGAGCGAGTCGCAAAGTCTTTAAACATTTCGTCTTCTTTCAGCATGTGCTGGAAAGGAAAGGAGGGAAGAGTGAAGGCTCAGGCCCTCGCGACCAAGACTCACCCAGCCAGAGCCTGTCCGGGCTCCGCTGTGAGCGCTGCCGCCACCGCTTCATCGCGAGACGGCCACGGGTTCTGGACACGTTTTAGAGAAATGGCTCGTGCTTACTGTCAAGTTGTTGATGCCTTCAGAAAATGCTCCTATTTGCCTCACTGTCCCTTCCGAATCTTCCATCTGCAAGAAGCAGATAATACGAGACATAAATTTTGCACTAACCCACAGGGTGGCAAAAGATACCCCTGTTTGATTACACCACACACGGTGAGGGGAAGGGAGGAAGGTGTCCAGCCAGGAGGGAAAAGGGCTGTTTTACCAGGCTAACGATGCTGCAGCCACAGCCTGACCCTTCCCGTGTTGAGAGCCACGTGCCTGGTGCTGTGTGACCGTGAAAAGCCACAGCTTTCCAGGGCCCAGCCTAAGGCACCAACCAAGGAAGGCTTCTCCATCCAACTGGACAGCACGCGAGGACGCCCAGCTGCTACGAGCGCTTTACCTGCTCCAGCCTGTCCAAATCGTCATCGTCATACACTCGGATATCCAGGCCAGGCTTAAAACCTTTCTTTGACACACCTCCAGACGCCCGTCCCAGCTCCATAGGACACACATACTCTTCCACATCATCCTGCTTCTTCTTCCTCAAACTCCCAAAATTGCTGAAGGCAAGTTTCTTTGGCTTATGAACAAAGGGAAAATTGACAGGAAAGAAGTTAGATGGTCGGTAAAGAATTAACAAATCTCTTACGCTTGCATTTGGTGTTCTAATGGTGATGAAGAGGGATCAAAATCCCACTGCTTTCCTAACAAAGATCTTTTGCACAGTCATATTTCACCACAGTTCTGTTCAAAAGAACAAGACACATAGCCTCATTCTCCTGAGCTACACAGGAGCATTTATAGGATCCCCAATGAGATGAGAATCCTACTGCAGCCTAAACGTGGCCCAAAGGAGCACTGGAGATCTTCCCGTGCGCCTAGGAGCTCGTGCACAGAGCCCCAACAAGGGACCCACCTTCACTTTGGCGGTTGCTGTCAGGAGGACGTAGTCTGGGGACTCCATGGCCTCGCGTTTCTGCTGCTGGGCCTCCTGGCCGATAAGGAGGTTGAAATGGGTCGCCAAGTGCCGCCGCAGCAGCGTCTTGTTTGGCGGGATGTTCAGCAGCTGGGCCATGGTTTCCACGTTGAAACGAGGCTCTAAGACCTGTTAACCAGACCACAGAGAGCCCACCTGAAATCTCTACTGCCTGTCTGAGGAGGTCTCACAAGATATACCATGAAATATTTAACCACCAGCCCCTTCTAACTCTGGAAGAGGTAGCCAGAGGAATGATGACAACAAACAGCCTTAAAAATTCAGAGAAGGGATGTATTTCTCAAACAGCACCATAAGCTTCTGGAAATATGACTCTCTTGCCCAGATCACTTGAGGCTCGAGTCACTAAAGACAATGCTGGTCTAGCATGGAATTACAAACTCTACAGAAGCCTCGAGACTTCCTCGCCCCCGGAGAGCCCACTGAGGTCTAGGAGGGGAGATGGTGGCTACTGCACAGCGTGAGGGCAGCACAAAGCCCCACAGGGCAGCAGGTGGAGAACACCACACCAAAATGAAACCCTCGGGGGATTCCAGGTCACCAAACCCACTGCTGCCCAAACTCATTTTGGCCACGACGTGTCTTTTAAATAAAAAAAAAAATTAAACAAATTTTGACCAAAAAAAAAAAAGAGAAGATAAAATAAGTGTGCGTGCAGCCAAGATGTCAGAATGTCGTTTGGGGAGTCCGGGCTCCCCTGTGTTTCCTGCCAGGCGGTGGGAGCTTACCATGAGGCCGCCATGCACGCCGCTGCCGCGCAGGTTGGGCGCGTACTCGGCGAGGTCCACGGAGCGCAGCCACTCCATGACGCGGTGGTTGGTCCACTGCGTCACCTCCAGCGGGCTGATGTTGTTCTGCGGACAGGAGCAGGCGGTCAGGGAGAGCTCCTCTTCCACCAGGCTTGGTGGCAACCATCCCTCGCGGCCCCAAAGAGCACACGGCTGCTCTGCACAGGAGGAGAATTCCCGCTTCCCGCACTGCAGATGCGCCTCGGGACTCTGGGTACATCCAAGGCCCCGGGCTGCCTCCTCACCCGCTCGTCACGGCTCTATCCAGCCTACGCTGCTTCCAAAACAAACTGAGGGCTCAAACCACTGGGTCCCAGCTGGTAAAGGACAAGCTCATCTTGTGCAGAAAACTCGGAGAGAGCCACAGATTCCACTGATTTACAAAAGGACTCATGGGAACTGTGCATCAAGTCGAAGGTGACAGACTGCACGTGAGACACCAACCCTAAACAGCCACCTCTTAACTACAAAGGGGAGGCAGGAGGACGTGACTCAGGGCCATGGCTTGGGCAGGAGCGACAGTGCCGTTCCAGCCGGAGAAGGCAGGATGGGATAGTTGGAAAAAGCAGAACGAGATAAAGGAAAATGAAGAAGAAACAAGATAAAGCAATGTAAGAGGAAAGGCCAAGGCAGTAACAATGAGGAACACCGTGAAAAAGAAACCCTTGAAGATTCCTCTTCACAACTTAGTCTTAGAGCAGCAGCACCTACCTCGTCAGACGGCCTCCGGCGCAGGCAGTTGGGTTCGAAGTTATTTATCCGCAGCACCTGAATGGCTCTTTTGATGCTGAGATGGTGCAGGACGCTCACAACTTTCAAGGACAGCAAGTCGTCCTGTGGAAGAGTGAGGGAGAATCAATAAGCAAACATGCTTCTTAATGGAAGCAACACCTGCCTGGAGAGAGAGCTCAGGATGTGGCTTAAAATGCCACATCCGACACATACTGGGTTAAGTTTATAATATTTAACAGGTGTGGCTAATACGAAGCTCTCCCCTCCCAAAATAAAAGCTTCTCGTGTATTCGCAGCTGGGGCAGGCTCTTCACGCTTGGTGCAGAGCTCAGTGCGAGACCTCCGGGGCAAGGATGAGGCAGGAGGCTGAGGGTGCGTCCTCAGCGGCGCGGTGAGACGCTGAGCAGCGTGCCAAGCAACTACATCCCACTCCTGTCAGGTATGCGTTTAATCCAGCCACAAGTCTCAATACCATAAACTACTGCTTATCAGGAAAAATACTCTAAAAATCACAGGCATCTCATCTTCTTGCAAAATACAAAAGAAAAGGTCCACGCTCATTCCTGCGAGGCAGCAGCAGCACTAATGAAAGCAGCTGGTTCCTTCACCAAACTCCTCATGTTTTTACTCAAAGGTTGATTCCCTGGAGGGATCAGTTAATGGCTCACACAGACCAGCTCTCCACTGTCAATGGAAAGAGGGGCATCTCCTGAGGACAAGCCTGTCCCATGTCAAGAACGAGCTTCTGCCTCGCGGTGCCCCTCTGCACTGACAGCCAGTGCAGACCAGTTTGACTCTGAGGCAGAGAGAGATGAATTCCCTCTTGGTGACTGCAGTAGCCAGTAGTTTTGCTGAGGCTCCAGGGAAACTCCCTGGTTTTGTCCTCAGGGTTCCCTCAAACCTATCTACCACCTAGGAAGGAAAAGACAAACACAGCTTTCTTCTACCCATGCAGGTTTACCACGTACAACACATCTATGGGCGAAGGAGACAAGGTTTAGACCAGGCTTAGAGGTTAAAAAAGAAGAAAAGGCCATCAGTGCTACTCAACATCCCGATCTACCCGCAGGTTTGCAGCCTATGCAATGCAAACTGTGACACCTTTTGCCTTCATGTGGATTTATTCCAGCATCTACCCCAGAAATTGAGCATTGCCAAACCAAAGTGAGCAGATTCCCTCTCATTCGTGTGTCAGCCCAGGCTGCAAAGCTTGTAGGGAGGCGCCCACCATAGGCTTGGCCAGATGCTGCTGCTCCCGCACAGCTGCTGCACTTCCAAAGGGAATGAAAACACCTTCCTGCACTGTAAGAGCAGCTACACATGGAGAGGCTTGCGTTCTTGCCAAGCTGGGCTCTTAAGATGGGATTCAAGCCTAACTATGTCATTAAGTGTCTCAGGGTGCAGTTCTTTGCTGCACTCGGATGGGTTTATGCATACTTATGTCGGTGCTAATCTGCCTTAATATGTTCCAGTATTACTTAGGCATTACAAATAGTTGTGTACTATGTGTATTTCCAAGCAGGAATGCCCACTCCGACTGCATTCAAACTTCCCTTCTGGCCACCTGCATGAAGAGAGATTAAAATCAAGGACTCCCCGGACACTTTAGCTGCTCACTGCAGAGAGATCTGTCGATGAACCCCTGCTTCTCCTGCAGGATTTCTACAGACTTCTCAGAGAATCTTCAAGATGGTGATTTTCATTTCAGCTTTTAATCAACTTCAAGCTACACATTCAAAACTTAAGAAACCATGTGAAGCTTAGAAATTTTAATAATTCTATAAAAAAAAAAGATTCTATTTTATCTTGTCAGAAAAAACAATATTAAAATATAACTTACCATTCAGAATTCCCAGTGCCTTTGGCTATCTTTATGATGAGTTTCTAATCATCAGAGTTTCTAATCATCAGAGTTTCTATTCTGGGGTTTGCTATTCTAGTTCAAGTCAGGGTAGCTTGATGAGATTTAAAAAAATATTTCTTTTATGTTTTGCACACAGCTGTACTTATAGTTGACTACTGACACTGGAAATGTTGTTACAACTTGATGGTTAAATCCCTTCTAGAAATACACATGGTGATCTAAAATCAAGAGGAAGTAGAACATGAAAAGGACTTCAAGGCAAAGCCTCTGCCGCACATCTCTCCTGCTCACCTATTGCTTTTTTTTTTTTAATAGGAAAAAGACTAACTGGAATAATAAATAACCCACTACATTACAGCCTATACTGTGTCCTCCTAGCCCCGAGCACTCACACACACAGTTAACACAGGGATAAAGTTTCCCACTACAAGCCCATGTTCAGTGCAGCTGGCTGGCATCGGATCACGAAGCCTTAAGAAGTGAGAGGAAAGAAAGGGCCTCCTACTCTTGTATCAATGTCCAAACTCAAAACACCAAAGGAAACAAACACAAAAGAAATACACCAAGCAGGATGGCTGGGAGGTCAGTCTGACCTGCTCAGGGCCCACCCATGGACTGCAATGAAAACGGAGCAGCTCCTCTCGTGCGGGAGCTGCAGCGCAGAGGCGGCAGCGACTCGGGCCCCACGCCTGGCACCCTCTGCTCCTCACGTTAGGTCACAGTTAAAACAGAGCCAGCCTGGGCGCCCGTCCTCCTGGCGCTAAGGTAAAGGCTACACAAAACGCATGCAAATCCCAAGCAAATGGAAACCTGGACTCTGCCCACGGCAGAGCTCACGAGGGAACAGCACTGAGCCATTTTTGCTGTGTTATATGGAAGGAAATAATACCAGTGTTTGCATTTATGTCTCCGGAGAAGCACCAAGATCTCATCTCATCTTACCTGAGATCTTAGCAGCCTTTAAACAACTGAAACCTGTGGGGTTGGTTTCACCTGGCGAGCAGAAAAGGGGGGTGTGGGGGGTGTCTGACGCCGGTGTTTTACATTCTGAAACACACTATGCAAATGTGATCAAATGCAGCCTGTTTTCAAACCAGCTGCCACTTAAAACTGCGCTTCCCTTCAAAGCAAATTGCTCGGGTTCTCTCACCCCAAGCAGCCACATGAATGAAGCAGACCAAATATTCGCTCACCGAAGAAGAGAAGCAATTCCCCCTCCTCCTGTTACAGGAGAGCAACGGGAAGAGCGAAGGCCCGGCTCTTCCCAAGCGCCCAGAGCTGGCACCCATCAGGGCTGGCCTTTACTCACCACGCTCATGTAGTGCAGCATTCGGCCGTCCACCTTCCCCTCGTCGAACTGGGTCTTGTACTGGGGCAGTCCAATGTCATCCAGCCACCCTGAGGGAGCAGGAGCGAGACCCAGGAGGGTCAGCGCGGCGCCGGCACCTCGGCGCCCGCCGCCACCCGGTGCCTTCCTCGCTCCCGGAGCCCCCGAGCAGCCCCGAGCAGCCCCCAGCCCACGCTGCAGCCCATAACAAAGCCTTACTGGTGACCCAGTGGTAATCCAGCTTCCCATGGTTGTTTTCCTCTTCGGAGCCCAGCGCCTGTAGGGCAAGCTGAAGCTTCTTCCGGTGCAACGGGTGCTTTATCCCAAGCTCCTGGGGCAGTAAGAGAGCAGAAACGCTGGAGACAACATTGTGTTTTACTTCCCCCTTTGCTCTACATGAATTACACAGGGTTTCAGAGCATCAAACAGTAAACTGCATTCACACAAGAAACTGCAAACAGGAGTTTTTGTAGTTTAGCTGGAAGTGCAGCTCTCTCAGGCTTTCTTTAATCACATATATACATTTTTATCAGCACTCGCTATTAATATTATCTCTAAATATTACAAGCCACTAAGTCCATACCACACTTCTCTTATTTTGGTTATAGTATAGATATAACTTTGAATCAGCTCACTAGCAACTAGAGAAACTGATTTAGGAGAGAGCAGTTATTTTCTTAAAAGCTGAACATTCAAACACTCACATTCAAACCAAAGGGAATCAATCCAAATTTTTATTTTACAAAACAACATGTAGCCAGTTCTGTCATGAAGTAAAAGAGTGATCCTCAGGCTTCTCTGTGTAAAATAGGTGTGAAACATAACCAGACCACAACAACAACTTTTAGACACATCTTACATACATAATATAAAAATAACATTAATATTATACAATATATTAATATATATATTGTGTATATATATTGTGTATATATATGTATATATAGTGTATTATATGTATGTGTATGTATATACAGTGTATTATATGTATATACATATAATATTGTATATGTGTATATATACATACATATATACATATGTATATGTATATATACATATAATATATATTAATATATAGAATAACTCTACAAACCACAAGAACTAATGAATGAGGAGTAAAAATGGGTATTATAATGAGACACTTGCATGTTTTGAAAAAGTGGCAGGAATAATTGATGTGTTCATGTCTCGTGAATTTAAATTACATACTTGTGATTATTTTCACTACAAGATATTACTTTTTTGGGGTAAAAATGAAACTAATTAAAAGAAATCTATTTTGCAGTACCACAGATGATAATATTTTAAAGACTCACCTTCAGGTACTTTTTTATATTTATTGTCTGCACTTTACAGATGTGATATCAACACGCACAGAAATTCCAGTGTTTACACAGTGTTTCTATTTAATAGAGAAGAGCGTTTCCAGCCTGTCTCACCTTCTCCAGATCCTGCTGAGAAGCCTGCAGAAGCGTTTGCCCAGACAGTATCCAGTGTTTGCCATTGCTCATGTAAGAGCCTAACCCTTGGTCCTGGAGCCAGTTGCAAACCTGCTCCTTTGTCCACTTGGCGAATGGCATGTCCAGCTCACTAGATGTGATTTAAATAAATAAATAAATAAATAAATGACTAATGAACCCTGTGCCCCAAATCTTCTGAAACAAGACTGCAATATTTTTGCGGCGGTGTCTAAATCACAGCTGGTTGTCCTGCCAGCCAAAAGCAACACTGGAAAAGTCCTGGGAAAGAACTGCTTCCCTCGGGACCACCACCCGCTCCAGCTGCCGAGAGGGCAGACACCGCGTTCCGGGAGGGCGAGCGGAGACACAGGCTGCAGGGCACCCTGTGCTGCTCCTCTTACTTGTGGGCCTGCCCCAGGTCTCGCGACCAGCCCAGCCGGGGCCCCGCAGTCGCTCTCGTTCCTCCTCGTTTGAACTCCGTCTCGGACATGTCGTCCGGGTTGAAGGTGGTGGACTGACTCCTTTTAAGCCTGGATCAAAGAAACAAGTTGTATTCACATTTGGCTGAGGAAGGGATGTGTGTTTACTACTGCAACCAATATGGGTAAGACTCCCAGTGGTGTCAACAGCCCTTCCTTCCCGCCCTGCTGAGCAGCTGCCAAGCCATAGAAGCTCTTGCAATGGGCACTCCAACCCTCACCAGCGCCTGCAACCACCCTTGGAGAAGGCCATGGAGCCACAAGACTATTTACATCCTCTCTCAGCCCCAGGGGAATGGTCCCATTTTGTCCCGCAGTTCCTCATCTCTTACTTACTTTCCAAATAACTTCTTGATTCCTCTGGCCTTTTTCCTGGAATCCGGAGAAGGTGGCGTCATCTGCAAGCTCTCTGTTTCCTTCGGTCGAGGGGGCAAACCGGCCAGATCCAAGTGATCTGCAGATCCCTTCTCCGTTTCAGCTGTCGGAAAAGGAAGTCCAGTCAAGATCGCTCTCTGGCAGACTTTTACAGAGACACTCCTGAACTCTGGAATGACCCTGGCTGGGACTGCTGAGGAGCATCGTGTTTCAGAACATGGGGCAATGAGGATGGGAAAGTGCAGGTGGAAGAAGCTATGCTCCCCTCCAGGGACGGGTCTGGCTGGCAGCACTGCAGCAGTGATGCTCTACACTGGGCACCTTGCATCTAATGCAGGCAAACAAAAAACCCAAACCTGCCTAATGACCCCATTAATGAGTGATCTCCCCAGTTCACTTCCTCTTCCAGAAGGGCTCCCACAGCCATTTCCCAAGTATTCTCAGGGCTCACATAAGCTTAGGAAGAAATCAGTAGTGGGGCAGGAGACTGACCCCAAAAAACAAAAATAGTTCCCCTGAGGCATCTTTCCTAATAACCTGCAATAACTTTTAAGAGCCCAAACCCAAGAAATTCCAGTAATGAGTAATTCTTCCCACCCCAAAACCAACCAACCCCCTTGAAAGTGAAATTAATGAAGTATTTTGTTTCTGGGCAGAGAAATACCATAAAGTTTAGGCTATATCACTGATTTTCTCTCTCTTTAAAGTAGAGGGGTGCAGGGAGCCCCTCTGCTCAGTGATGCTGCACATTCCCATCTTGTTTCCTGCAGCAGCAAACGTGAGGGCCCCGTCCTCAGGAGTGAGGCTGTCACAAGACTGTGCTTGAGGAAGCACAAGAAAGCCAAGCTAAGCTAAGCTAAGCTAAGCTAAGCTAAGCTAAGCTAAGATAAGCTAAGAAGAAAGCTAAGCTAAGAAAGAAGACGACTACTCAAAGACTACTTCAAAAGCGAGCATGTTAAATGAAAACTAAATGGATGGCAACATCTACTGGTCTACATAAGCAGTGGTGGGCCAGCAAGTGCCAGGGCGCCGAGCAGACGGGTTGTGGGGCGTCTCTGCCCCCTTCTTGCTGAGCAGAGGCGGCTCC
>JAVCKT010022688.1:11474-21550 GCA_032273925.1 Rhynchotus rufescens
CACAGCACCCCTGCTTCTTAGGAAAACTCTTGCTGTTTCAGACAAAGTCACTTGTGCAGCAGTTGTCCCTCTAACCCCACACACCTCGGCCGTTCTGCACAGTCACAACAACCTTTGCAGGCACAGAGGTCTCTCGTCATAGTTGAGCACAAAATTATACATTATTAACATCAGAGTGATTTATTTTTAGTTTCTCTGTTTGAAATTATTATTTTTTTACCCTCCGCAAAATGTGCTGTGGCTGACATGACAATTTTGAAACACCACTATTTTCAACCTCAGCTACAAAGTAAGATGGAATTAACGTTCTAAGAATTACTCTATGATTGTGTGGATGTATTTTTTTTTCAAGAAACTTGCTTTGGTAATGTTTGGGGCCCTTCTGCTTTTGCTTTTCTTGAGAGACAGATTTTAATTGGCGTGAACGTTCATAGAATTGAACATCAAAGACGCTATGAGAAAAAACTTGTGGGCAATTAATTTCACATCCATAATGAAGTTTGTTCACAGCAGAAGTATTTTAAGTGTTCATTCACTCTGGGATAAGAAACAATGTAATACATCCAACCAATCATAGCTAAAACCACATCCTTGATGGTATCTAACAAAATGAAATGTTTGCATAATCAATCTGCCATTAATTCATGACATTAAAATATATCCTAAGAAAAAATTAAATACTCCTGAGCAACAGAGGCTCAGTCAACACCCATGGCTAAGAACAAAGCTAAGTAAGCTAAAGCACAACAACGTGCTGCATACGGGAGTTTTCGGCACCGGACACAACATACTAATCACTCGTCAGGCCTGTGAATTATCTGTAAAGCACCTGCACTTTCAGGTTCAGTACATGCTAAATGCCTTTAGCTGGGGATTTGGCAAGTGTAAGGTTGTCTGCAGAATTGCTAAGGAGCAGTGATTTGATAAGCCTCTGAATTACAAATTAATCTTTGAAGAAAAACAACCATATAAGTGAACGTGAAAAGTTTAAAATGTTGTTTATACTTAAGCTTGCTGTGGCCTACCAAAAACATCACAGTTTTTATGAGCGAACGTTATGTCAGCTATTCACATCAACTATAACATCTTGTACTACTTTTTAATGCAATTTGTAGTAAGTAATTTTGCTCATTTTGATTTCAAACTCCATTCTACTTGAAATAAATTTTTACAACTCTAACAAATTTCACATTTAAATTTTAAGACAATTTATCAACATCTGAAAACTCAATGTTTTCTGACAAATCAACATTTAGAGCCTAAAAATGCCGTTTTTTACTTTTTCTCCTGCCCTCAACAATTTAGAATTCATTAAGAGGTCCAGCCGCTCAGTGCCATGTCTTTCTCAGAATCTATGACCACAACACTGCACCACTTGGGGGTTACTTCAACCTAATGGGATACTTAAAACATGATACCTATTCTAAAGACTACGTGTGCAGCATTTTTTTAAACTAAAAATAACTAATTACTAATTATTAAAAGAGTAATTGAGAGATCTAGACAGAGACTGTACCACCTTTTTACTTTTCCATAAAATACATCTTGTTCTAAGTATGACCAGGACCAGATGGTCACTGACACTGTTTCCTATATCCTGTAGTATTTTTCTGTTTTTGAGCAGAGATTAGACTGTACATGACCCATAGATGATAAACACCTGTAACACTTGAAGTTGCAGCTAGACAACTACACACCCTGATCCTCTAACATGTAGTCAGAAGTTCAGTAAGAAACTCCAATAGCTACATTAAGGCCAGTAATTGCATCTGATTTTCCCCTAAATCTAAAAGCTTCTAGACAGATTCTACTCATATCTTTTGCTTTGTGACTGTTTGTGACTTGACATTCACCACCTTCATGAAAATTATACCCTGGAATTTGCCAACACAGCTGTCAACTTCTGTCAGTTTGAGTACCAGCTACCACAAAGTGAAATTCAAATCCAGCTGGGTTAGAAGGCTTCAGATCATGTTCAAATCTTGCATTTCATTCCTTTACCCAATCAGAATATCCACAACATATCTAACAGCTTGGACAGCATTTTCTTGGTCCAAAATAATTTTGCATCCTGGCAGTGCTCTTCATTCATTCTGCAGATCTGTGTCTGTCACTTAATGTTTCCAAAACACCTAATATTTTGCTCCATGCTTGGCTTCTTACTTGGAAGTGGCTGCATTCCTACAGGGATAACAAAATTACTGCAAGTCTGGAAAGTTCACATAGATTTTTGTTTTCCAGAGCTTTACACTCAAGTTTACCAAGTTATTCATCTGGAAATCCATATCCGTCACTGAACTGAAACATTATTTACTTTTTGGATGGCAATTAGGTTCACCATTCACTCAGTATGAGGATTCTTACCCCAGTGTCTCCATGCGCAGTGCCAGAATCTCCATTAGAGTATGTTCAGGACTGGACCACAATAATTTAGGTTTCAGGTTTTAAACGTAAAGAAGGTGTTAAATTAGTGTACCACTTCAGATGACAGGAATCTATGCAGTGTAGTCATACAGACTTTACATTCAGTGCTACTGGGAACTTGGGCAAGTTCACAAAAATAACACGATTATACCCTATTATGCCCTTATTATTATGGCCTTTAATTTCAATATGGTCATAAAAAAAAAAAGAGTACTCCTGCAAAATATATCAGAATTGATGCCTTAATTTTATTTACATTAGAAAATAAGATCTGACAAATATTTTAGCTTTCAACACTTTTCCCTACAGTTTGTCTTTGAAACCCTTGCAATGCAGACATGTTAAAGGGCTTGGGCAGGTAAGGGGTAAAGGGCTTTCCTATGAATTGTAAGGACCATTAAATAAAACCCCCCTGAAAGTCTAATGACCTTTAAATGGTTGATTCTTTTTTTTTCCCCCAATTACACACCAAAAAGTACAGCGCAAATACCTTTTCTTACTTTTAACAGCAGGAGCGCACTCTGTACTGCCAAAGTCGGAACAGGTTGTTATGACTTGCTGAGGAAATGACAGGATATTACAAAAAAATCAACTTCCTTCACTGATTTTACCCTCACATTCCGTGTCTGTATGTATATGTGGTTCATCTTACACTGGAAAAAGCATTGTGACTTCATTTTCCACTGGCAAATGCTTATTTGCTGGAAGGTATTTTCTCTATTAACAAATATAAGCACAAATACAAAAAAAACTCATCCTGAAGCAGTTTTACACTATTATAAAAAAACCATTTAAACATGTATTTGCAATAAGGTTTTGTTAAATACTTTCTCTACTGCAGTTTGAATAAAGCAGTGACTACTAACACTTCCAGGTATGGAGGCACTCATATGGACTAATGGACACAGCAATTTTATAGATTAGGGTGACATATTTTTGACAACTAGAATAATCCAGAATCATTACTGCTAACTCTCTGAATGCTAAGAGAAGTGATAACGATTTATCGTGCACTGTAACAGCGTTGTTACCCAAACTTCTGCCAGGTCGCATTTATATAAGAGATCAAACTCTGCAGCCATAGATTACAAATACTTAATAATGTCAGTTCTCCAAAAGCTCCCAGTGGTGCTTTATATTCAAGCAGTATTTTTTCATCTTCCATATCCTCGGATCACTGTTGCATATCAAGGAATTGTTTTTAATTTGTTAAAGAAATTAAAAATAAACTGTGCATGTCACGTAATTCAGGATTCAACTGCAATGTTACTGGTAAATTACCACTTTTTAAGGATGGATGATGTTCGGAAGCAGAAGAAATCTTAGAATGCACAAAATTTCCCCCGTTCTGCTGGTCCAACTTCAGGGTAGTCAGATGAATGCCACACAGAAAATGATTTCACCCCTATCATTTTAATGCAAACTCAGTAAAGTGTAAAAGTACAGAAAGTAAACTCAGTATCTTTGGTGGAAAGGGTACTGTGAAGTCTGTCTTAAAGCACCAAAGAGCATTTGCACTTACAGCATGAAAAACCTAAACTTAGCCCAGCTCCTTAAAAAAATTTATTTTAACCTTATCTCGGAAAAGGGCAACTGAGCAGTTTCCTACTGCAGCATAAACTTTACATAAAAATGATTCTATCTGTGAGAGCTAATCAAATGTCAGTTGTATATGATCAGAGGACATTACGAAGGCTTGCCTCTATGGAAACTGAGATCTGTTTTGTTATCTTCAAGCCATGGTTATGAATAATATATTGTCCCATGTGCATATAGCAGTGATTGATGCACTGATTAATCTGTTTCTCTTCTTATGCCATGAAAGGCCAGGAACCAAAAATACACTCTGAAGGCCTCTTTCTCCATGCAGCTAAGTAAACCTATTTCAGTTTTCATTCATAGATCTCTATAGTCACTATACAGATAAAGAGTGGCCATACAGTTTTCATATTGAACAATATTGAGTTCCTAATTATTATCCAAATCCTATGCTTGTGTTGCACACTGTGAGCATCAAAGCACCAATGCATCTTCATGAAACAGATCTGGATAAAAGACTTAGATTAATTCCCATTTAATGCTTACACAAGGACTGCGACTTGAAAAAGGGCATGGGAACTGTTTTAGAGCAATTCTTTATTATTTAATCATTAGATTCCTTTTAAAATAACTTTTTCGCCCCTCCTCTGAACTCTGATTTATATCCACAAAGAATATAAACATGGACCCTAAGGCAATCTGCTCTCCTTGGCCTTAAGATAACGTTCTCTAGCTGTCTTAGAATTGAGTTGTGAAGAAAAAGCTGGCACGGCAATGGAGATTTTTGGAAATGCTGCCTTCTTGCCTATAGGCTATGATTTACCAAAGACCATACGTCACGCGACTGTGCTTTCCCAGCTGTCCTTGTCTACTCACTTCTGTTACTAAATCCTATAGTATGAACTCGCTGCACTACGTCGTTGCACTCTTTGATTATCATGTCTTGTACCTGTCTACCCACTCCTGCTTCTCTCATTGGTTTTCGGCCTCTGCTACTAAATTTAAGATGACATAAACAACCTGTACAGTCAGATATTATTTTTAGGTACAGCTTAATAAAAGGTATAGTACTATTAGTATCACCTCTCCCTATCATTCAATTTCATATTCAGAGAAAAATAGTTCTACATACTATCCTTTCAGAAAGTATATTTTTCTCTCCTTTAGAAAAAGATTACTTCTTCTCCAACTGCTTGCTGTTTTATTATTAATTGTGACCTACAACCCTCATTCTAGGTAAGGATATTAAATATTCTTCTGACCTTAAAGAGCTGTTAAATAAATCAGCTAATCTATTTTCATTTTAAATACTATCAAAAGATATGTATTTCCCTTTAGGAAATTATTGCTTTGAGGAACAGGGTTTGATCGCATATATATTGGGTTTATCCTGATCGTGGTGCATTAGCCTCAGAAGTGCTATTCCAGATGCACAACACCATGGGATTAGGATCCACTCCTAAGTCCTCTGCAGATGTGAACAGCCTAGAATAAGCCTTGAGCTCATTCTTCAGAGCAAAGAAAGAGCACTGTGTAAGCCGAGTGCCTCAACTGTCCGGACTACAACGGTGCCTCAGTGAAGCTTTCTGTGAACAGCAAAGTCTTGTACATAAAAGCCATAACCATAAGGCCAGAGCAGAAGGGCGGGTGGACGTCTGCTGCCAGCACTTGATGCTTGACGAAGTGTGCGGTTAACCGAGGTCAACCGGAGGAAGCGTGTGCTGGACTGGAGGGCGAGCAGGTAACTGCTTGGGATAGAGTTCATGCAGACTTGGAGAGAGAAGCATCAGCAGCGATCAATACCACAAAAACAAAACTACAAGAGTTAAGAAATCATACAGCAGCAGCCTAAAAAAATCAATTTTTTTTTTTTTCCTCCATCCAAACTACTAGCAAGATTATATTTGGGGTCAATGTCACTCAGGCTTTTCAAATCACTATAGTTTCTTAGACCTTGTATCATACCTATTGCTCCTACAGTCTCATCTCCTCCCCGCTTCTCTCTAAAAGGGTGGAAAGCTAACAAACCAGAACCAAATGTAACTCACTTTTTGTCTATACCATGAGTTTTAAACTGCTCTTCACCTAGCACTCTCACCACAAAATACACTGTTTTGAAGCTCAGACCCATTGTCATATGGCAAATGCATTTCCTATTATTATTATTAGGTTTTCCTTCCAGTACGACACTGTCTTTTTTCAAGTAGATCAACTATTTTCATAGTGTCAAATTAGGCAGTCGTAACATTGGCTGTGAAAATGCATTGTGCCCTAGGAACACAAAGTGCCTTGGTGAAATTAGCACTCTTTTCAGAACTGTTACTAATATCATGTGAGATGTACAAAAATATTCATCCTATGCTCTTTAATTTCCCCTTTTCTATCTCCTTCACATGGCTTAACAAAACTTAATAAAAAGATTTATAGAGGTTATTATAATACCTGGACTACATAAGTATAAATAAGACTGTAGGACAGTAGAGGTAAAACATGTTGAGAAAATACCATGGTAGCAGTATTCTCTATACTCTCTACATTTTATAGCATTAGGGGGAAGAAAAAAAAAAGAGTAAATAGTCTCTGAAAAATATTTTAAGTGCTTCAGCATAATCAAAAAACAGCATTAAAACTAACTCAGATAGGCAGCATTCAGATAGTCTGATCTCCACTAACAGAACTACTCGAAATGCCTGAGAAGACCACAGAGCTTCTGGCTGTTGCAGAGCCATTTTACTCATTTTTTGTTCAGTATTAGAGACATCATGCATTCTATAAAGTACCATGCATATAGCACTCTGAGGCCATACCTAGAAGATGGAAAGGTGGTTTGTGGTCTCGTAGAGCTTCGTTTTGCTATGCAGTTATATAAAAAGCTATATTCCTGAACTAATTCAAAAAAAAAGCAAAAAACTGAAAGAACTTCTTTCCACATCCAGATAATCATGCTCAACACCCATTAATCATCGAATCATCTTAAAGAAGCTGTTTAGCTCCCTCAACTGGTCCAGATTTCCCATATAGGGGAAAAAATGCAGATATCAATTTTTGGTGAAAATAATAATAATAAAATAAATCATACGCTGTATACAAATAAAAATCTCTATCATCTACCTTCAGTTTGCTTCCTCACTGCCATCCAGCGCTCATTACACACATATTGTGGAATCCTTTATGGAACTGGTAAGTGCTCAACTGCACGCTCTGAGCTATTACACAATATAAATGGTATCTTTCTCTAAACTACATATAGCACCAATTCTTATGCCATTCATTCAGATATCAGATATTCATCTCCCAGTTCACTGCAGAAATTTAGAGGAGTGGGTTCCTGCAGGGCTCGGGACAGGCTACTGCTTCCCAGACACACCATCCTGTGGCCAAATGCCTGGGACAGAGACGTAGCTGAGGTGGAACTAACAGAACCATCATTTCATCTCAGGCTTTATTCTAACAACACTCACTGCCAGTTCCAGGGTTAGCTACACTAAAGTTTTATTTATTTATTTATTTATTTCCCACTGTCTCATAATTTATTCTGAATTGGACTTTATGTGGCTTTGCAAAGGCTGCTTCTGCTACATACATACATATATATATATGTGTATATATATGTATATATGTGTGTGTGTGTGTGTGTGTATATATATATATATATACACAATGAGCAATAATAATGCATCCCTGTGTGTTTTTATTTCTCTCTATATATCTCTGATATGGTTCTGTTCAGTGAGGTTTCTCAGACAGGCACACTGCCATGGTGTGTGATAGCATCCCTAAAGGAGCAGCTCTGCTAGGAAGGTGTCCCATGGCAGAAATGGCAAAGGAAAACCAGCTTCACTGGCACAGCCCGCTCTTCAAGCAGGGCAGCCAGAGAGCCACCTAGAGCTGCAAGTAATTATAAAAAGGACATTTATTCTGTTTTTTGTTTTTGTTTTTTTAATGATTTACATCAATATCTTTTGTCAGCAATTAATTTGTTTCCCCTTCAATGTATGACAAGCTGTTCCCCAGTCCTCAAAATGTGCTATATGGATAGATTGCTGAGCAATGTGAGAGGACACAGAGGAACACGTTATGGCAGTGGCTCTCCTGCACTCCAACAGCAGCAAGTTTACCAAGGACATGATTAAATTAACTCCATAAATTAATGGATGAAATTCAACTTTTAGTGGAATTGTCCATTTACCTGGAAAAGATATTAATTGTTCCAGTTACTTTCACCTAAGTAGCAAAAATACAAATGAATATAACATGAAATAGACTTTTTAGGGGCTTGTTTGATTATTTTCCTAAAGAAAATTATGGCACTGTTTTAGTTGAATACTGCTATTAATTTTTTTTTTCTCCTCACCATATTGTTATCAGACCTTCTGTAATTATGAATGGTCAAACGGCTCTTGGCTGCATCTCTGACAAATGATTTATGGCACCTGCAAAGTTACCACAGGTGCTCTCCTCTCCTGTATGATACTTTGTTATTAAAATATGAATTTATCTTTTAGGGCTTTTTTTTTTTTCCCCCACAATTGGAGAGGAGGGAAACAGGAGTGATTTCTCATTTACTTGTTCACTATGTAGGGAATATTTCCTTCCCAGGAAGGGCCATTATTTATAGCTATCTGAAGCATTCATATTTCCACCAGTAAAAGCCAGATTTTAGAGTCATTGCTTAGCTGATAATATTAATAGCATTTGAGATTGAAGCTGAGAATGCTGAAAATAGGCTACCTCTCTGATAAAACAGTGGTTTAAAGGAGTAAAATATTGTATGAATTTGTGCTGAAAATGAATAAAGGAAGCTTACCCAGCTGTGCAGAGCAGGAATTATAAGGGCACTATTTTCATTAGTGTTTTCCTAGTTGTAAGTTTCAAACAGTTGGCATTAAACTGGCAGAGGACAAATATTGAATTTAACATCAATTATTTTAAAGGTTACTTTCTTTTCTTACCACTCAATAAAATTCTTCCTTAGCATCATTTTCCTTACAGAGATGGCTCACTTACAAACATAGCCCGTGGTGGTTAATTGTGCAAACTGTGGTTCAGAACACCTGCCGTGAAAATAGGCCATAAACTCAAGAGACAATAAATAAATAAATAATGGGAGAAAAAAAAAACAACAACAACAATAGAAAACACCTACACACAACACTTGACAGGACAGTTTGTTGGATTCAAGAATGCAGGAACAGAAACAGCCAGTTTGGTTCTCAGATTAAAATTGCATTCAGTCAAACAAGAGAGGCATGCCGCTCATGTCACGTGTATTGACTTTTATTTTGTGTACTAATGAAGAGTGACATTGTGTGGAGTGGTAAGACCCATTGCCTTGGGATGGAGGGAGGACGTGGAGACACAAATGCCAATTCCTGCCCTCCTTTCTCAGCACCAAGGCATATGTGGTCCTTGGTGGGGATTGCAGATCCACAATATCCACTACATAAAATCACACTACACTGAATTCATATTAGGTCATATTTGGAAGCAAAATAAATAAATAAATAAATAAAATTATTACTAAACTGGCATATTGATAATCATGTGAGTGGTTTCTCAGATCATAGGAAATGCCACTACTGTGAAAATGGTTTCTCCAGTTTCAAAAACAACCCTAAGAACATATAAGAAGTATTTTAAGATGACACTTTTGAATGAGTTATTGTGGTTCTGCTGGGAAGCACAGCACTGCACTCCCTTCTACCTATTCGCACATTTAAAGGGTGACTGACACTGTCCGGATTTCAGTTCATGTTCTGAGCATTCTGCTAGAGAAACAAGAAATATATTACGCCTATACTGTAATGAATTATTCCCCAAATTACTTTTTCTCTTATAGCTTCTGCCAAATAGGCGCTATGGCAGCTTCAGTTAACTCCCCAATATTCAGTTACAATATCTCCCTCCCAGGAGCACTGGGAGCAGATCTTGGATGGTATAAGCTAAAAAAAGGTTCAAAGTTAGACTAAGTGATCTACGACTCCCAAGCAAGAAGAAAAAAAGACCTTGCAAAGAGAAGGTTTTCCTTGCCTTCCTTCATGGGGCCATTCATTATACAGGCCCCAGCACCTCTAAGATTGAGACATGCAAGCTGATCATCCACATGGAACTTG
>JAVCKT010022689.1:0-23808 GCA_032273925.1 Rhynchotus rufescens
AAAATATTTTCCAGCACCAGATGCTCTTCCAGAACTCTAAAATTATCCTCCAAATATGGTTTTGATCTGTGCGTTTTTAGCTGTATCTTAAGGGATGCATAAATATTGTGTATGCCAAAAATATTTTACTTACTGGCTATTCTTGAAACTTTGAGTGCTCTATGTGCTCTAAGATGAGCTGGAATAGGATAAATTTGCTAAGGTTGGATGCAAGACCAACATAGTGTTTAGTGGTTATCTGGATAGTAATAGATCCCAGGAATAGTAATGGATAGTAATAGATCCCAGGAAGAGCAGGTAGATATAAAATAAGGGATTAATATGGAATTGGAGGTGTGAGCAGCGTCCGTGCAGTTGTGTAGCTGTGACAAGCAGAGCTGAAGCACCATCTGAGAGTCCAAGTAAAATTACCCTGAGCCTCTGGATGAGCCCGGGTTTTCCCCATAGGAACTACATCATCCAGCCCTTAAGAGGAAGAGTATAAATAGCCCCAGAGGCGAGAGGCTGAGCTGCTGTGAAGAGCTGGCTGATGTGACATCCCAACTCAAACGCTGCACGAGCGTGATGAACACACACGTGTCCTGCTGCAACCAGGAAGCACCCCTAATGGCACCTGCATTTATTTTGCCTTTATGAAGTGTTAGATCATTTCTTCGAAAGCCTTATTTCACTAAAAATATTGCACAGCCTTCAAGGTAGGAAGTGATGCACGTCAGAAGTTAAAAGCTTTGGTGATTACTGTATGTCTGAGCACTGCAGGGACGATAACCAGCACGTTATTGCAGCTGCCTCAAGTGGTAATTTTTTAACCAGCCGAAGCATAAAAGCAGCTCTAATTCTGCATTGCACGCATGTATCTCTGCACTTAACTGCATTCAAGTTTGCAGTGCAGTATCCTGCAATTATCCTCTCATTCATGTGGTATTTTTCAAAGTTGCTCCTATCTGAAAAATATAAGTTGCGACATGCTTGAAATAGCATTAATTTAGTGGGTGTGGGTATTTTTTTGAAGCTATAAATATTCACAATGAGGGTTCTTTTAAGACATATGCATGCAAATTCTCATTGTCTTTTTTGAAAATGCTGTTTTCTCCTGTGTTTCGACTTACATTTTAGTTTGTTACCTTGGCTTCTGTTGCCTCCTGTGTAATAGGAGTCATTAGGAAAGTATCAAGCCAGGGAAAATGTGGTTGAAAATTCAGGGGAAGAAAAAAAAATACTGAGAGGAAAGACACAATCTTGAAATAGGATGTTTGGGTCGGTGAAAGCTGTGGCCATTTCTGGAGAAGCTCAAAAAATGCCCCATCCTGGAAATGTTTTGGTTTCAGGCTGTACAGCTGTGCGAGTGGGGCCCGGGGCTATTTACCAACTTGCCTTCCATAGAAAATGACCCAATTCATGAGGGAATCCAGGCTTTAGAAAAGCTCAAATATCTGCTGAACTGCTGGACTTTGTGTCTGCTCTTGCTATTGATTGACCGGTGGAGGAGTCTACTAAGGAGAAATATGACAGAGAGATGACATGAGATGAAATATTTTTTCAGTTAGGAGTGACCTTGTAAATCATAAATGGCAGCGCGAAGTGGAGCTATGAATGAATTATGCGGGGACATCCTAACAAGTAAGGGCTGTTTTTCATCATGTTCTATCTACAGCAGCATTTCTAAGGTTAGAAAAAATGTATTTTGTATTGTAGTTCACTCTCTAAAAATGAAAATAGAGGAGCCATGTGTAGGGGGAGCTATAGGCTGCCTTACTGTTGTTTAAAGCAAGCAGTCGTGGTGTAGGGCACAACGGATTGAATTCTACCATCGCACGACAAATTTCAGGTGATGTTTGTGAGCATCCAGACTTCATCCTTACTGCAGAGCATTCACGGCTCACAGTTTATTTCTGAAGAGCAAGATCTACTTTTTTAGACAAATATATTCAATGTGTTTGTTATCAATTACATTTCCATAGGCATGATGAAACTGATAAGTCATATTCGAATTGCTGTTAGGAAATGTGGTAAGACTTTTAGCTAAGCAACTGCTTAGTCAGGGTTTTGCTTCTGAAAAGATCTTTAAAGAGTCTTTATTTATGCCCAAGCCACAGGACTAGTGGGTACAAAATATAAAAAATAAAAATATTAGCAAGTGAGAACTACTCTCAGATGATCTGCAGTGTTTTATCTCCTGGGGAGAGCTCTGCAGAGAGGGGAATTCAGTACTTTTTCAGATGTATCTGTCAGAGCTCATGACATGGTTCCTACACTGAGCTGGATGTAAGAACCGTCAAAGTGCTTATGTAAAAGCAGTAATTTTACAAAATCCAACCTTTATTACTGTTCTTTTCCTCATGGGTGACACAAGGAGCTTTTGTTACTGGTGACTTTTATTAACACTCATGCAATTAATCAGTTTGAATGATGTTCAAAATTTCTTCTTCATAAGGCCACCAATAAAAAGGCTAAGTATGAATGCCTCATTTTCTAGCAGGAATACTTCCACTGTGGAAAGAGAGAGTAGGGTAAGCAAAACCTCCTGTTTAAATTAAAGCTTTTAGTGGACACTGATCTGGCTCCTTCCACAAGTCTCTCCATAAACTGTAATATAAATGCAACTTTTCTACATGGTAAGGACAATGAAAATCCATTGAAATTCCTTGTCAAACTATGTAATGTTTTATTTGAAATGGCTTATTCTCTAGGATGGCCTCCTGAGATGCCCACTTATGTGGGAGAGGATCAGATAAACATCAGCAATATTTCTTGAGATAAGAGATCAAAAAAAACATTCCCAATACTGATAATGCCAATGCTATGGATGCCTGGAGAAAATGGGAAAAGAATGGTGGAGACTCTGGATAGCTCTTTAAACTGTCATCTTCATTTTCTGGTTGTGGAGAAGAGTGGGTAAAAGACTCAAGTTTGGGGTGAACACGAGTGTAACATCCTCCCGTGACTATCCCACACTGGGCAGCGTGTGCTGTGTATTCAGGAAAAGAGAGTGTGGATTCTGTTCCCCGTGTCCAGGTTCTTTCAGCATGGAAACAGCTGGTAGCTTTTCTGGTTGACCAGGTTTTGATGTTGTGCTCCTTTGCATGACTACGGTAGCCAGAGGAGCTCTAAAGCTAGGGTGTTTGGCCGAGTTGCTTGTATTTGATGCTTGGAAAAGTGCATATTGATAGGTTAGAGAAAGGCTGTAGACACTTCAATAGCATGTGAGAATTGGGGTCTTTTGCACTCAGATTTGGTAATTTAAAGCAAGTTAAAGGGCTGTGATCTGCATGCAGAGGGGATCTAAAATTCCCAGGGTAATGCAAACCAGAGAAAGAATTCCATTGTAAACAATACTGTGGTGCGTGAGAAGGGATCTGAATACACGTTTTGCTATTTTGCAAGCCCTTTTTCTTTCTGTTTCTTCTGTTAAGTGACTCTGAAGAAGCCTCACTGGCCAAGTGAGGACCTGGAGTGTGAGGACACAGCTGCTGCCCTGTGGTCAGTCCCCTCGGGGCTCTGCAGCTGGGCATCAAGGCTGCACAACGCAGCGTCTCAAGGTGAGAAGGAGCCTGTGCTCTACCACTAAACAACACAACACGTTGGTCTGTCCGATTGAGCTCTGGAAATGGCTGGATTTAGCTTTTCGAACATTACCTGTGTGCCCGTGACTCGCCACTTGGAAATATGCTTTAAACTTGTTCCTTTTCATGGCCCTCAACGATGCATCACCCTCACCCAAAACAACACAGAGGGAGGGATACACGGCCTGGGATGTGCCTCCGTTTTGAGCTGTGCACCTGCATCCTCAAAGGGGCAGGATTAACCTCACTTTAATTACACGATCCATCAATGCTGGGCGTGAGGAGCCTTCCATCCCTTCCTCATGGCTCTCTGCATCCCTTCCTCTTGGCTGGGTGACTGTGGCGCTCGCTGTCCTCGCTGCAGCCCTGAGGCTCAGGCCTAGGGGCTTGGGGACATCCCAGAGATGCCCTTTGCCAGCCCCCTGTCCCACTGTGGCCGAGCGGGTGGCAGCTGGTGGTGAAAATGCGCGTGCTTATTTTTAAACAATGTCCCTTAAACCTTCTTTTCACTCTGAAAACCTGAAATGGAAAAATGATATAGATGTAAGGTCTGAAAGGATTCTTTTCCCACAGGATGAGTCGAGGTGGAGAAATACTTAATTCCTTCCACCACTAGGTGACAATTTGACATCTGGCTTTCAGTCAATCACTCTGCCCGTTCTCTTCTGTGTATCATACAACTACTTCATACAGATACTGCCCAGAATAAAACAGATAAGCAGCTACACAGAGCAACATGTGCAACAAATATAACTGTAAATATTTCCTTCTCTTTCCTGAGTTATAATTTCTTAATTATGATAACATTGATTTTTTTAAAAAGGAATTTTGTGGCGTCACCTTTATGGTCAGAGTTAATCTCTGACTTCAAACCATTTAAGAAAGCATCAAATTCTAGCAGAAAAAAAGAACTAAATTATGTGGCAGAATAAAGTGTCATTCCTCTATACCTGATTGCTGTGCCATGGAAGAATTAAGTTGTCTGCTCCATGCTGAGAGGTGTTTCTGCTCTTTTCTGATTTGCAGCATTAACATTTGAAAGGCCTAAGAAGTGTTTAGCAGCTCATTCTTTCCTTTCTATCACCCATTTACAGGATCTTCTTTTGGCAGAACGATTGCAAAGCCATGGAAAAGGCAGAGGAATTTTGCAGATGCTTTTTTAGAGGAGGCATCCAGGTGCTTGGAGCTCTTCTGTCCCTTTGCCCCTGGTGTGCCAGACATCTCCGCTCTGTACTGTAGCTCTGCTCTCTGTTAAGCTAAAGCAGCAGCCTCAGAGGTGCTCCCTTGTTGCCTTCTTGGTCAGGACAAGGCCCTTTTCTTGGGTTTCTTATAGCTGGGTGCTAAGGAGTGCAAAGGATTGTACAAATTATGAGTTCAGCAGAAAGACTTTCACGTTCAACAAAAAATGCTAGAAAGCTTCTTTAATGTTTAATGGCTTAAAGGTGAGATGTGGACAGGCAGAAAGGCAGGTATTTGTACAGTATATTTTTCTAAGTCATTTCATAATAACTTGCAAAATATCTGTTCCCTGCATGTTTCCTTGTTTTTATTTTTCAGCCTCTTTTCTGCTAGAAAACGGGGTCACTAGAGCAGTGAGTAAACTCAGCCAAAGCTGTCCTTGCCCTTCGGCATTTTTTATTCTCCCTGGAAAACAGCAAGGATAAAATGAAAGTATTTCTGCAGAAGCCACATTCTTCCTCCGCAGCCAGGGCGGCTGGGACTGCTGCACTCGCAGCCATGACTGACGTTTCCTTTCACCCCTCTGTCCTCTCCCCAGGAAAAGGCCTCGCAGCTCCCGAGGAGCGAGGGGTTTCCTTTGGGAGAGCCAGGCAGGGAAGCGGCTGCCTGGGGCGGGCAGAGCTGGGATGGGTCGGAGCCGTCGGGCAGGAGGTGACCCGGGAGGTGCCGGTGCTGGATCGCACAGCGTGATCCTCGAGTGGCTGCGTTTACTGCTCCCTTGGCGTGTGGAAGGGGAAGCAGAGGCTGCAAAATGCTCTAGCAAGCAGCTTTGCCTATAGAATTAGCAGGAAAAACTACAGCCTTAAGAAGGCGATAAAAAACCAAAACGCTTGATGTTTTTCCCAGCTAAATGTACGTGTGTGTGTGTGTGTGTGTGTGTCATTTAAATCTGTTTTATGTCTTTGTATTCTAGCAGTGCTTTAGAGTTTTGGATATAGGCTTTTGGATATGTGGCTTCCCCGTGTGCTGAAAATCCAGTTCCTCGTTTATGACCATTCAGGCTTGTGCTATTGACGGTAGTGACACAAGCCACCATGGCAGAGGATGCTGTCCCCAGACTGCTCTGCTGCTCTCCTGTGTCACCGTAAACCAGGTGACTTTTTGATTATTCTGGACAGCAGCATTATCAGAAGAGTATTGGTGAATTGCTTTCTACATGTTTCTGTAATATTTATTTGAAATACATATTCAAATATATACATAATGATATATTTGTATGATTTTATATATACACACACATATATATGTGTCGTGATAAACTGCTCTGAGTATAAAGCAAATAACCTCCAACCTAGAATCTAGTAGCTAAATATTGCACACGTGAGCTCCAAGTATTCTGGTTTCCAGGACAGAGCGACCCAGGTGTTATGTCAGGGTGAGCAGGTGACCAAGGTGACATTTCTCTTTTGATACAGAGGCTTTCACAGCTACTGGAAAGAATGGTCTGCTGTGATGCTGCTCCTGGCATCAAAAGAGGTCATCTCGGTGCAGCAAATACAGGGCATTTCACATTTTCTGCTGTTATTTCTGCTCCTCGATGAGAGCTGCAGGGCAGAGCACAGACAAACCTTGCTCTGGACAAGGATGCCAAGTGAGGAGAAGTCCCCTCTCCATGTGGAGGTGGCGGCTGCTGCATGGAGCTGAAGCCGTTTCTGTGCTCTATGTGCAGTGCAAGTAGGAAACAGGAGGCAGAAGCCCACTGTGCTCGTAGCCAGGAGAAAAACATTCAGATCTGGGGCTGAATTTATCAAGATTCAACACTCTCTTTTTTGCTCTGTACTTCTCAACCTCTATTGATCTGCGAACCTCTAAATCTTTTCCACTAAAGGTACAGGCTTCGGCAGAGAGAGTTAAAGCCCCGCTGACAATTGGCTTGAATTTTTAATGTTTTCTTTTCAAGTTACCCTTGCAGATACCCGCAAACACTCAGGGTTTGTGGACTTGCAGTGGCTTGAAACCATTGCTCTGAGGTACTAATCAGGTTCAGCTGAGACTAAAGCCTCTAAAAAGTTAAGCTTTTGGATGGAAAAAAATATTCTGTAGTGGAAAGAAAAAGAGCAGTTTTGAACCAGAAAGTTAACAGTATTAACTTTGTAAACATTTTTTTTTTTCCTTAGCAAATTGAAAGCCAGTTGAGCTACAGACTCTGAGGTCCAGATACCTGCTAGGTAGAATGGAGAGGAGCTAGAGCAGAAGTGACTGTGAAAGAGATGGATAAGTGGGCTTTGGATCTGCTGGATCTGCAACAGAGGAGCAGTTTGGAGACCCCCTTTTTATTATTATTATTATTATTATTGAAACAAGCAAATTTTCATCAGCAACTAAGATTTTTTGTTGTGCTTATCTCTGGATCTTGGTGGTGTCCATTAATTATTTTTTAATTCTATAGGTTGTATAGGTTGTGGAGTTGTGTATTGCCTGTTAGCTCCAAGTGGATGCTTACTAGAAAGCCTGGGGTCTTCCTTGTGTTAGTTCTCAATACGAAGCAACCTTCTCTTTCTTTGACTCCTGGCTGTGTGTGATGACTTTTGTAATAAGGAGGAATAGCTAAAAATCGATGAAAAGCTGCTTTAAAACTTGCTCGTGTGAATTGGTGTGTGTGCTTGGCATAGATTTTTCAAATGCAGTCAAAGGAAATTAATGCCAAGGGAAGGGTAGCTGGCCAGGAGGCCCTACCTCCAAGGAGCCGGCATTACGGCATGGTAGGCAAAGCCTCTTGGAACAGCATGAAAGGTGAGCAGTGTTTTTATTTTATGAATTTGTGTTCTGATGGAGTTTGTCTTCTCTCACTACTTTAAAAAAAGAATTCTGAAGCATGAGAGTGGTGCCAAGCACGTGCAAAATTTTGGGATCTTTAAGATGAAGCTGGCAGCCAACCACCAGCATTTTATCAGCCAGCTTGTTCCTGAACTCTTGGGTCTATGTCAGGAAGCAGATTTGCTTTTCAGATTCTGGTGGACAAGGATAGATAGCATCTGTTACACAGCCAAAGGGAAAAAAGACATTCTGTGTACAGAGTAATTTATTTTTTTGACTGGAGCATTGCTTTGAAGAGTAGGAGGAAGCTATGCAAGCTGGAACATGCTTCCCAGGAAAACACGTTACTTCAAACGCTGCGGAGCCTGCCAAGCTGTAGAGGGAGGATCTCAGGGAGATCTGTGCTGCCTTATTGCTGGTGCCAGGGCTGGGCAGCTGGAAAAGATAAACTATCGAACAGGCCAGCCAGTACCATTAGGCAAGGGGCTCTGCAGGACCACGGACTGTAAAAAGGGCTGCTTGAGTAACATCAGATAACACGTTCTCTTTTGCTTCAGAATTTAATGTTTGCAGAATTAAATTCCAAGAACATCATCTGCTTTCTCAGGTTTTAAGGATTAGGGTCTCAGCGCAAGCAACTTCATGTAAATCGGTGGAAAAATTAGCAGAGGAACCACCTAGGCCTTTCCATGGTCCCTTCTGATATTCCCCTAGGATATCCATTTTGTGTCATGTTTCAGGAGGATTTTGAGTTAGTTTGAATGAGAAATAGCAGTTCAACATTAAGTCATTTGGTTAATCACATTCCCTCATGATCATTTTAAGTCTGCCTGCACCTCCATAGTAAATAATCTTCAGCTTCTAGAAGCATTGTTCTGTTTAAAAATATTCCCAAGGTTTTCACTTTGCTTAGGTAAATATGCGCTGTACGTTTCTCATAAATTATGTCTGTGCTTCCTAAAAACTGTAGTGCTCCTTTCGCTTCCCTTCCCAGACTGCTGCTTGAGGTCCTCATGGCTTTTTAATGTTTCATGATCTAATATATTTTGCTCAGATTTCTTTTAGTTTATAAAACGTACCTGGTGGTAGTGTGGGGCAAAAACTTTGGCAAATCAGCCCTTTCTGAGTGGTCTGTAGATGCTCATAGGCATGCAAATAGAAAATGCAGTTTTGTTTCAAGTGGACTTTTATAGAAATGATGCTTCAGGAACCAAAAGGCTCGATGTCTACAGATCACCACCACCAGGACAGAAGGCCCCATCATGTAGAGTGTTTTGGATGGCATTAGTTGGTCAGTATCTTAGGACTTTATTTTTAAGCTCTAGTATGAGCTATTTTCCCCAAACCCTTATTTACCTAGTTCCAAGAGACAGAGTTGCTGGGTTGCTGTCGCTTTCGTGTGTCATGCCATGCCTTCTCCTGGCGCTGGGATACTGAGGCCGCTCGATAGAAGGATTTTGTGGCATTGAGGATTTTGTGGCTGATAGAAGGATTTTGCAGCATGAGCGTAAGCCATGAGAATGTGATTAGTGAAAAGTAAATTTAGGATAGACAGTCGTGCTGTTGGTAGGAAAATATTTTGCATTGTAGGTAACGCTTTATTCAGCTGGGTTTCCGAAGAAAAATGTTTTCAAATTTCCTCACCCCAACAACCTAAATCTTTAATTGTACAAATAACCTCTAGTCAGCCATGCAGCAAACTGCCCTGTTCTCCTCTTTATCATCGTTTCTTATGCAGTCAGAGAGCAGAAACCGTGCAGACACTCGTGCACCAGCACCGAGGTCCTGCTGAGCTCTCCTTTCAACTGGACTCTCTACAAAGAGGGGAAAGACAGTCCAGGCCTGCAACGCTTCATGTCTCAGCACGTCTAACAAATATATCAACAAGTAATGGACATAATTTGTAAGGCATGCACAGCTGCAGTTGGTTTTGCTTTAAATACTAGTCAAAGTCTTTGAAAAACTAAACATATTTCTGCAGTTTGTAGACAAACACATCAGGTGTCAGATGAAAGTTGCCATGAGTGGTGTCTCCGCACCTGATCTGCGTGGCTCCTTGTATCCAATCAGTCTTATATTTATCCAGCCAAATGCCCAACTGGGCTAATTCCCTTATAAATTTGTAGTCTTTGATGTGAAAGGTACCAGTAAAATGCAAACATGAGATTCTCTAGTGTTTTATTTCAAGAATCCATTGAGACCATTTATATTGTTACTGGCATCAAGTAATCGGGAGCTTTGGGGAGGCTTGCAGGGAGATTCTGCAGGCTGGTGCTAAATCAGTCATATTGGCAAGAAAAAAATGCTTCTAGCTACACAGGCTATTAAAGGAAAATTATTAAATCCAGAGCTGTGTAACAGGACCTGCTTGGAGCTGAGATGGACCATTTTAAAAGCAAGTCCTAGGTTTAGTCCTAGGCCTCCAAACTTGCAGTGAGTTTATTTAAAGATGATGCTCAGTTGCAAAGGAAATCAGAAACCGCAGCGATAATAACGTAGTTTGTTGTTTAGTTGTTTATTCACTCATTTGCTGTATAGTTTCTTTTCAATCTCTTCTCCCAAAGTGGCCTTAGTTGAAGCATTTAGTAGTTGGCATTTCTGTGGGTAAACCTTGAAGAGCTCAGGCTGCATTAGCTCCAGAAAAACTTCAGCGTTACTGTTATTGCTCAAAAGTGGCACAGAGAAATGTGAAATGTTACATTTTCCTGCTCGTGATAACTTATCTTGATGATGTATGAAGAAAATAAGAACAATTTTGTGCCTTTTTTTAAAATATATATATATTAAAAATCTCTTTGACAACACAGAGGAAAGATTGACCATGGCCCTGGATGTTACATGAGGACTTTTTAATTTGTTTTAAGACTTTTTCTTTAAACAGCATGTTTGGTTTTCAGTTAAAGAACTGCCAAATACGTCCAAGCACTTTCAACAGTTTCAATACTTTAATCTCATATATGCTGGATGTCATGATTTGATTTTTCTCCCTGGCATTTTCTATGGAAAGCCAGTATAGGGAAGAATAATATTTGTGTTGTAATAAAAGATAGAGCTGCCCAGCTACGTAACAACATCCACTTTTAGCTGCCAGTGTAACGCTGTGGAAGAGAAGACTTGCAAAGAAGAGCTTTTTATAGGCCCTTGTACTCTGTCCATGTGTTTCATGGAGGCCAGGATTCATCTTCAATAAATTCCTCATCAAATGTGTTTTGGGGTAACCACATGCTTATTAATAAAATGTTATGATTTTGAAACAGTATCACTGATTACAGTGTTATATAACACTGGAGTCAGAATTCAACTTGACTTTCAGTCCCTGTTTGGGACTTTGCAGGTGGTCTGAACTGTAGTTATAGAATACGTGTATGTAATATTTTCAAACCTGTTAGAATATGTGTGGTACTTTGATCCTGTTTTCCAATATATCCAGGCAAATACTTGTTGAGCACGTGTAGATACCTCGTTAGTCTTTAGAACCCAGCTGTGCTTTATTTTTTATTTAATGTTGAGCATTACTGAGGTCAGCTTGCACACTAGAAGGCATGGATTTTATTACAAAGCTTGTGTGGAGGTGCTGCACACAAGGTGAAAACTCAACAACCCTCAAGCAGCGCCAGCCCCAGAAACACTGGAAAGAGAAAGCAGAGCTTGAAAGAAAAACGTGAGGCTGTGTCTTAGGCTAATGGGGTACGTGGGGCTAATGGTGTTAACCAGTAGAATAGGTGCTTCAGCTGAGCTGCTGGGGAGCAGACACCTGCAAATGGCAAATATTTGGCTGTCTGGCTTTGCTTACAGGTATGGCGGGTGCCAATCGTATGGAAATTATATCTTATTAAATTGGCACATACATTTTTCTTTTGCACAGGATTCTGTGCTGGGCAGTGCCTGTAGCCTGTGGCATACACCTAGGATAGGGTGTTTTTATGTTCCGCACTTTTGCTTGGCTTTGTTTTGAATGAAAGTTATCCAGGGAAGCTGTGCTGCGTTCCCTTTGAAATCCCGGCACTGCTTCCCTTGCTGCATCCCAATGGAAGCACCAGCTTCCCTCCCTGCCTGTTAGCAGGATCCTGCTGATCCTTCCACCCCAGAGACCCGTTCTAGTAACGAGCCTGTTTGGGGCCCTGGCGAGACCTTCTGACCTGATTATGGGATTTCAATCAGCTGAGCACCGCGTTGCCCCCAGTGCTGATTGATCGTGAGCGGTGATTCAGTGCTCATTTCTCCTGTATTTGCCAATAGCTACATGTGGGCAGGCAGGGCTCTGCTTGGCCATTTATATTTTTCTTTTTTCTTTCTTTCTTTCTTTTTTTTTTTTTTTAAATTCAATGTCCATTTTTCTGCGTCTTCTTGATCATCTCGCTCTGAATGAGGCTGTGGTAGCAGCGATAGCTTTTTTGTACTTTAAATGAGAATTTGAGCTGTGGTTAAGGGAGAAAACCATTCTAACCTTGCTCCTCTACCAAACCAGCCAAACGAATGACCATAAATTCCGCACTATTAACCCCCAAATGCTTCTCTGCAACGGATAGGACTTCATTTACAAAAGGAAACAAGCAGTAATGCCAGACAATTGCTGTTAACCTGTGGTGTCTCCGTCAGTGTGACGGGTAAATGGTGTTAGCGGTGGCAGATGCTCCCTGGCAGCCACATCCAGAGGTGACATTTGGTTCCTGGGCGCTTGTAAGAAACCCAAGTGGGGAAGGTGGCAGAAAGCAGGTCCCTGAGCAGCAGGGTTTGCCATTTGAAAAGAAGACCTGCTTCTGAAACAATAAGCAAGTTGAAAGGATGCCGAGTACCATTAATTTCCCTGAGTCTACCAAGCAGTTCCAGAGCTGGTGCTGGATACAGAGCTGTGCCTGATAGGAGCTTGGGAAACACCTGGAGCAGCTCCTGCCACCTGTGCTGGGGATACGCTCTGCAAAGCACCCACCCTAAATACTTATTTTGCACTTTATTTTTTCTAAATTTGTATTTATAAATATCTGCAGCTGAGTAATTGATGCTCTGCAGTAATCCTCCTTCTCTTCAGATATACAGTCTGCAATATCTGAACTATGTCCCAAGTAAACAAGCTAATATTGTAACGTAGTACATAGATCCTTTGCCTTTCCTTCAATGGGAAGGTAATTTTTTGCAACTCATTTGGTGCTGTGAAATTAAGAAAGTCACCAGCAATGATTGTACAAATCAAATGAGTAGATGGGAAAAGTGATAAAAATGTAATCACCGCAGCTGTAAGATAAGGTGCTGCGTGATGTCAGAACGGGGACTTGCTGATGAAGTTTGAAGTGATTCGATTTGGCCTGATATTTTTAAATTCTCATGTAAAACAAGTGATTTAAGCGAGGAACCTCTACAATGCAAGGAATTAACCTCACCTTCCAGGCATGATGCTTAAGGTTAAAAATAATAGAAACATAAATCTTGTGCGGGTCTTATTAAAAAAGAAATATCTGCGCTATCGGAGCTAGATTTCTTTCAACCAAAAACTCCTATTCTGAAATGCTGCCGTTGTGACAGTGTGACAAATTGCTGGAACAAATGCTAAATAGTTAAATGGACAAGTGATGGATGGCCTCATAAGCCTTGCAGGGCAGCCGGTGTAAGATACTAATTGGTTCTGTGGAACTGGTTTTAGTCAATAAATTCACTTGAGAGAGATTTTTTTTTCGTTCTCTTTAGGTATGTGTAGCTATCTCTAAAGAGTGCAGTGCTCTTGGTGACAAACCACTTGCAACGTGTCAGGCCACCAACAACTTTATTTTGCCTGCTGGACTGTCTACATTTTCTCAAGGATATAACCTACTAAAAATCTCTTAGTGATGCACTGCTCTCTCTCAAAAGCTTCTCAATTACGGGTTTATTTGGAAACCTCCAGAATTTTCTGATACTAAAAAACGTCCAAATAAAGTTTTACCTAGTGTTTTGCAATTGCACTTTTACCCTGTAATAGATTCCAGTAAAACCATTGCTGGCTTTGAGCAATTCCTTTTGCTGCAGGTGGTCTCAGCGTGGTGAAAAACCCTCCAAAGGAGACTCTGGCCATGGGAGCAGGACCAGGGACGAGCAGAGCAGCGAAAACCTCAATGTGTGAGTCAGGGAGGGCGAAGGGTGAAGCAGTTTCCTAGGCTTTCCAGTGATTTTTCTTTTCCAATTTTATTCCTGTTTAGTAAAAGAGGACTGAATAATTTTGAAAACATCAGGATTTAGAAGACTAATCTTTAAATTACTTGATCAAACAAGGGTTGCGCTACAGACACAAGCCCTGCTGCTAGGGGGAACTCGCTGGATTTGTAGCCAGCTGAGAGAATGCAGGGCTAAATACGAGTGCAAATGTGTTTTCTCCTTGGGTTTAGTGGGATTCTGTGATGGCAAAAGCCCATGGGTCCCTCAGGAGCAGATTTATAATAAATTTTTCACTTTATTAGTATGAAGGATTTTGACCATACATAAAGCAGAGCAAGAAATGTTATGTGATTTTCAATACACTATCTATGTTTATAGTGTAGAAAACCAACAAAGTCTTGTTTAGGGTATTAAACCATAAAATTTAACTGCTGAATCAAGAAAAATTGACAGATGAAAATTTTTCTATGAAACTAAAATAACTTTTTTATCAAAGCACTTTTTGTATTTAAATTTGATTTGAGCATGCATTCTAGAATATAGCACAGTTTTCTAGACATCATATGTAATGAATGTTTATTTCAACTTGAAATAGCAACAGTGTGGTCCTTAAAACACTGCTAGAGCTAGAGCTGCTCATCTCTGAACAGTGATATTCCTGCAAGGTGGAAAGCCTTGCAGCCCAGTCCTCTTCCATGAGTGTCCACCAGACCTTCAACACATCTGTGTCTTGCCAAGGAGTCTCCCATGTTGGGGTGCTAGCATCTTTGTACCTGGGAATCTTTTGAAGACCTTGTGCCTATCTGGATATCTCTCCATTAACGTTGCATGTTGTCAATAATGTGTCGTGCACCATAAAGACCTGGTACATACTGTATATGTCTAAAAATCCCAATGCAAACCCTGAAAGGCCTCGATGGGGGTCTGCAGAAACCACTAGTGACCCCACAAATGCCACCCTACAAACCCTACCTTGGGTACAGTTGATTAGGAAGCTGTTCTCCATTTACAAAGTTTCCTGGCTAGTGTGACTTCGAAGGACAAACTCCAGTTCTGGGTAAATTCTTCAGTTACCATCTGCTCTTTTCACAAGTATCTTTTATATACTATAAATATATCATACAGTAACAGCTTCCCAGCTGTGAAGAACCAGTTTGCTTGACTGTTCTTTTCATTCCTCAGTAAAAGTTTGGTTTCGAAGTTGGCCGTGTGCCTGAGCGCCGCTGTGCTAGACATTAATAAAATCTACCGTGAGGAATAAAAACACTGGCTAAAATTAATGAGAGTTACATTTAGTGTAGCAGGGAATGCAGTTGGGCGGAGAAGCCAAGTGTGCTGACTTAGCAATCGTAGCTTTCAGCTCCGGAGATATTAAAGGAGACGCCTGGAACTTGATCCAGCAAAGACCAAGCTTGGGCTTGACCGTGAGCATAAAGCTGCCCCTATGGACAGTCCTTGAAGGGAGCTGGAAAAGGTCTTGGTGTTCAGATCCATGCCCGATTTGCCCCACACTGACCTTTGGGCCCTGTCTCGTGGGTGTCCTGCCTTGGGAAACATGTTCCTTTGCATTCCTCATAAGCCAAGTAAACTCAGTAACTGAAGCAAGTCTAAGGTGTTACTATCCCAGCATTAAAAATGAACAGGCCTGATTCATTTTTTTTCTAAATTCTGTGTTTTTAGACATTTGTAGTTGCTGATTTTTTTCTCTTTTACCCATCTTGTCCCATTCCAGGTATTTCTTAAAGCTGGCTGTTGCTTGGTCCTGACCTTGTTTCTAGCGTGCCTGGACACGGTCTCATTCCGGAATGTTGGAAATGAGCTGGGATTGTCCAGGCTGGGCATCCACCCTCCTCCCAGCAGAGCCTGTGGACTGGTAGGCAGCACCCACATGGTCTGTACTCGCGGTTAAACTTGCCCTGCTCCTTAGGAGGCCTTGCTGGGACGTGCTGGATTCCGTGTGCACACGCAGCTGGATGTGGACCTTAGGAAGCAGCAGTTACTGAAATGTATGTTATGTGTATTTTAAACCTATTCTTTATGGAGCAGCTTGATTTTATTTGCTATAAGGAGGATGGAAGGGTTGTAGAAAAGACTCGGGGATGGCTGAGGATGAAGAAAGACAAAAGGCAAAAACAAACCAACATTGCTGCAACAAAAATGACTGGGTAAGTCCAGGACTCATGAAGAGTTATAAAAGATCACTCTAAGATTCACTTGTTTTGTGTGGAATTCTGATTTTTTTTTTTCTGTTATGAACCATTTTTAGAAGTTATTTTCTGTGGAGAAAAAAAATTCTTTAGCTGCCATCTCTGCTCTCCATGTGTGTCGATGAGTGCCACTGCATAAGTTATGGGTCTGGAAAGGGCTTCTGGTTATAAAACTGGGAAATTAGAGCTCAGCCCTATCCTCCTGCATCACCCTGAAGCCTGACAGGTTGTCAGTGCAGAGGCAATTATTCCTGCCCAAACATTAAGAACCCAACTTACGTTTTTAAGGTGTGTGATGGCATGAGAGTAGCTGGGTTAACTAGAAAATGTGAGTATATTTTTTCTTATTTCGCTTTATTTTCCCCAAACTATAAAAGGTGCCTGTAGATATTATGAAAATGAAACTTGCAGACGTGTCAAAATGAGGTTTAATTATGTTCAAAATTTCCAGGGGCGAGGGGGAGAGAACAACATAGTAGAAACTGATAAAAATTATAAAATAGGGAGGGAAAAAAGTGACTGGGCAGAAAACACCCTTAGCTCGTGCGGGAGGGAACTTGTGTTATATTCAGGCAGTGCAGGAAGAGCCTGATGTGGCCACTGGACACTGAACCACGAGCGGCTCTGCCTGCCTGTTTTCCCTTTGCAAGCTCCTACAAAGAGGAGCGAAGGATTTGGATGGGTGCGAGGGACCTCGGGGAAGCCCTGGGCGTGTTTGGCCGGCCGGGAGGCTGAGGGAAGGAGCGGAGCCATCTTTCGTGTCACTTGGTAAAGCAGCAGCTCCGCGAGTCCTTTTGAATCAGCGGTGAAATGCCTTGGAGAAACAGGAGCTGTTTAAGCAAGTGACAGCAAGTGAGCTGCAGATAAAAGCCTAAAATTGCCTCTTTTTTCAAGATAGTAGCTTATGTGAAGCAAGCTGGTGGCCTTAGCACAGCTGCTAGTTTTTAGGAATGCTGATTGGTTTTTATTGTCTTATAAAAAGTCATCAGTACATCAAAACACTTCCATTTTTGTCTTGGTGTGAAACTGAATTTGTACCTTTCCTCCCTCGCTCCGTGCCCACCCACCCAATGGAAGGGGAGAACTTGCAGCTGGATTCTTCCCCAACATTGCACTTGTTGGGAAAGAGGTGGGACTTGGAGATAAATGTTCCTGTAGAAGAGATGTCTCGTTCAGGTGTCCTGGAATTATGATGCTTACAGACAGTAACGTGGCACTGAGAGAGAACTAAAGGCAGCAGGTTGTAGCTAACAGGGATATCAGCCCTCTCCTGGAGGGGTGGCTGGAATGCCAGGATGTGGCAAGCACTGGGCTTGAGAAAAAGAGCCACCAAGGCATCTCTTCGTGGGTGTTTGGACCTTCTATGCAGTCACCCCTTGCTGTTCTTCCTGAGCTCCAGAAAGACTAGCCTTTGTGCATTTTTTTTTTTTTTTTGGCATTTTCTCAAAAGAGAGCATTTCTCCGTAGCTCCATCTTCAGCTCAGTGTAGCAGATGTTGCCTACAACTGTAGCTGTGAGAAGGACTGTCTCCCATTTCGGTATTGTTTTGCACTCTAAGCTGACCCAGGATGCCAGCAAAGGGAGATGTATGTACAGAAATTCTTCAACATATTTCCAGTGCCTTCACATTTTCTCTCTCATAAAGTGCTTTCAGTAATAAAGTGGATTCTGTGCCATAATCCTTGAATTTAAGATGAATTTAGTCATTGGTAATCCAGATAGATATTTTCTTAATATTAACATTACTGTTGGAAAATGTACGTGATAAACAGAAGTGCTTTGATTAGAAACAGTGTGGTGATGTCACCTGCTAATTTTTTTTCATCCTTTGTATCCCTGTAATTCCCAGCAGTTAAAACCTGAAGGTGAGAAAAAAAAAGAAAGTGGGAAAACAGAAACTCTGCAGCTGTAGGAACTCAGGATGCACAGCGGAAGTTCGCACTTCTTCCAGCTTTGTGTGCTAACACATCTCCTCTGTGCTCGTAATTGCTCTTGTGCTTTTAACTCTTTGGCAGTGTTGTTCTGTTTGGAGAAAACCCAAAGCTAAGTATGAAAGGGGTGAGGGAAATGTGATATTGCCCTTTATTGCTGGTCCCTCTCATACACAAAAGATAGAGGTTGCCCTTTTCCAAAAATCTTCCCCATGCTGAATTTCAGGAGGCTCATCTGAAAAGTGACTGGGTTTGTGAGATGCCTTCATCCTTGACAAGTCTTCAGTAGAGGCAGTGACTTTGACATAGTGTGAGGCCTATAAGAAGGGATGGGGTTTGTTGTTGTTGCTGTTTATTTTTTATCTCTTCGGGGTAAAAAACCTAGTTCCTTGTCAGATGTATCCGAGCATGTGTTTTAGATGTGAATTCTGTTCTTCTCAGTTATTGATGACTTTCTATGTCTGCCCTATATGCAGCTGCTTGCTGGAGGAATAGCTGAATCCCTTTCTCCCAAGCCTGGCATGATTGAAAAGCCAAGAAAGAATGAGGCTTGCCTGAATTCTTACAGTTCTTCGTTTCTATCTTGTGGATACCCCATACTCTTTTTTTTTCCCCCCTTAAAAAAAAAAAAAAAAAAAGTTCTTTTCAAGCTATTGTGCTTTTTATGAGAGATTTATAATAGGTTTGCTTAATATGTATTAATGGACTTGGCAGATCCCATTTCTTTGGGAGAAATTGGGTACAGCAGGATATGTTTTGAGGAGGATGGGGAGTATTTAGGCAGTCATTCGTAGTATCTAGATGTATGTACTTATACAGGAGTGGTGAAGGCTCAAGAGATGGTAAAAGTTCAACTGAAAATGAATTTTAGGGAACTTTTTCCCTGTGTAAGTGCCTCACAAGGCACGTCTTTCAAAATACAACTTTCTATATGATTTTTACTAACTCCATGTTGTCTGAAAAGGGAATGACTGAATCAAGTCGCTCAGCACGTGCTTCCTCTCCAGTGCTTGTGTCTAGCTTTGGTCCTCAAAAGGAGCTTTTATAACCTATTAGTTTTACACTACTAGGAGAATAGGAGAAATAGGAGAAACTGCAGGAGAAAAACCCGGGCATGTGCAGCAGGAGTTGCATCCCTGAGACTTCTCAGGCAAGTTTCTATGAAAGTTAGTGGTTTTTCTAGTAGTAAACTTGTTCTTCCAGGGAGACCAAGGCATTCAGGAGTTGTGGCTGCAGAGCTGGCCAGATGTGGGCTCTGCCAGAGTGTCAACCTGCTGCTGAAGACTGAATGCTTAAATCCCTGCTGAAGATTATTTTTCAAAATAGAGTGGAATTATGGAAGTTACATGTTGACATGGGCGCAATCTCCCAACTGTCACACCTGTGTCTAAGAAGTAATAACACAGGACACACTGCCGTTTTCTGGGCTAGGTAGGATTTATTTTTATCTCTGTAATTGGGGTAGGTTAAGGAAATTCGATATTCATTGCTGCTCAGCTTCCTCCTCAATTCCCTGGTGGTCAAGATTTACTTCACCTGGCTGTTATCAGGCTATATTTACTTGCACTTTCTGTCGGTTTTGTTTGTTTTAAGGGCTTTCTTCCTGCAATCAGAAAAAGCTGTATTTTAAAAATCATGATACTGCTTTCTATTAGATAAGCAGTGTGCCTGCACTATCCTAATCTTCTGACAGTAGCCAGCAGTGCTGCCCAGTGGAGCACTTAGCTCTATGACTAATTTGTTGCTGATGGTTTGTTCTCTCCATCATGTTCTCCCTGATGAGAAATTTGTATAACCACCTCAATGTTTTTTTTTGGTAAGATACTGTTATTTGGGTTATGCTTGTGAAAGTGCATGTTATTTATGGATGTATTAGAAAAAGGTGGCTTTGAAAAAATAACACGCTTGTATCTTGTGATTCTTGGTTGCTGTTGTTATCCTCTAAGGAGTCGCATTTGCTGCCCACATCATCTTTATCACAGAAAGCTCTATTATTCCTAAAAAAACCAGAATTACTGCATGCAGGTGCTTTAGTCCTGAATTATATACAGTCCTTTAGGACTATATTCCTGAAGGGATGTATGCTGAAGGACTGTATTACTGAATGTAGGTGCCCAACAGATGCTTTCAAGATGTAAGATCTGATGACTTTGGTATGGCTTGGTGTTCCCACTGACCTTTGGAAGGTTCCACACGTTACCTTGGCATGATACGAGAGGGCAGGACGAAGCCTCAGCCTGACTCGCAATCAAAGTTTCTGAAGGTAGACAAAAACAAATAAACAAAAAAGTCAAATTGTGTTGTAAAAGGGACTTCAGCAAGCTCAGGATATCTCCATGTGGTCATTTCAATTCTGCAAAGCAGCTAGTGAGGGGTTGTCCGTCATGATGCCACCTGAAGTGCTTGTTTTTAAGTCTCGGCTCTAGCTTTTGAGGTGGTTATGTTGTATGTTTTCCCCATCATCAATGGTAACACATAAAGCAAAAAAAAAAGCTTCTTTTGCTTTCAGAAAGGAGGATGAGTTGGAGGTAAATATATCTGAATACATAAATGATTGAATGTAACAGAACTTGTCCACAAGTCGCATAAAGCTTTCCTGCTCCCGGTCTTGATTGTTTTAAATGTAGTTTTGACAGATGATGGAGAGTTTTCCATCTCGGAGCATGTATGGACCAGTTTTACTCTGTCTTTCTCAACCTTTTCATACGTAATCACTCATGGTTCTATTTTTTTTCCTTTTTGAATAGAATGTATTATGGTTTAAAAATTAAGATATGGGAGTTGAAGGAAAAAAAACTCAGAAATGATTACTTTTACTTAGAGGTATATACAGAGCATCCCATAACCAAGGAATCAGTTACACTGGCAAAAGAGGAATGTAAAATATTACAATGTACAGAAGATGTTTTCCAGATATCTATAGATATCTATATCTTCTAGATATTTTAGGTCTCTTTACCTTCATATGTAAAGAATAAGCATCTGATTAAAGCAAGTTTATCTCTGAGCTTACTGAATTTTTCTCGAATTAAATAATATTAATTGAATTAATATTAAAATATTAATTCTGTAAGCAACAGTTGTTAACGTTCACTCAGTACTGAGGATGGGTTCTTTAGCAGCCTGTAGCAGCAAAACTCTACTCCGACGAAGTTTCCTCTTTTGCTTAGACATGTCCTTTGTGCTTGCAGCTTCTCATTCTAAAATTCTCTCCAGATTACCCCATATTTCACCTTTCTCATTCTAGAATATCATCCTTGCATTCCTTAAGGAAGAAAGGGTTGAATCTGCTTGAGCCTTAATCATTGTCTCATACTAGCATCTACTTAACTGAAAGCTCATTTGGTATCTTGATTTAATTGTGGAAATGGAACAATGGGATAATCCAATCTATTTGCTTCTCTAAATAATTCAAGTCACTTTATTCGGATTCCTGAGAAGCGACTCTCAGCAGTTCGGGATGTGCAAGAGCAAATACTGCTTTGTGCTTAACAAAACACTGATAACTGACAGCTCCTTCGAATAGGGAACGGCTCATTTTGTGATGCAAAACAGATAGGTAGGTTGGGAATAATATTGTGTATCTGTATGCAGGATTAAACCCCAGACAAAAAGCAAAGGCAGATGAAAAGATTGTATTGCTGGTCTCTTCTTTCAGCAGCAAGACAGCCCTCCAGAGAGTAAGACAAGTGACTGGTAAGTGCATTGGCTGTGTTTGACACATTTTATAACTGTTTTTGAACTTTCAGCTACCTTTTTTTTTTTTTTTTTTAAACGCCAGCAGTTTCTTGTTGTGACTGAGTAGCTTTCATGCTACTGACAAATGAGACTTACATGTTAGAAATAATTATTGCATAATTTTCAACACAGGTGAGCAATATTTCTGCCCAGTGAAAGGACCCAAGAGTCAAATGATCTTCAGCAAAAATCTGCCTCATCTCTTTCACTCCTTGAAGGAATAGCTTGGTTCAGTGGCTTTATAGGTATATAAATATATACATATATGCTTAATTTAGAATAATTTGATGCTCACGCACTGAGAAGTTTTGATTTGACTTTTTAGAGCTCATGATCCATGAGGACGACTCTGATAGCCAAAGCAATGGGATGGTGATGCCTGTTAGTGCAGCTCTTTGCAGTCCCCTTGTAGCACAACGCTGTGCCTTCAGCGTGTGGCATTTGTAACCCTGCCAGCATCTCAGTGCATGAAACACCAGTGAGATCTTTCTGGGGATGCTGCCAAAGGCAACTGCTTCATGCGTTTGGCCCTTTTCCTGCTCCGTGGCTCCTGCTATCTGAGATCACTGTTGGAGATCTGCCCGGCCCGTACATACGTCTCCGTGCCCGACGCGGGCTGCAGGAACATGTGTAGGACAGGTCTGCTCAACCAAGAAACTTCCAGATGGGTGGGAAGCAGCAGCCTGCAGGTCATCCTTTTCTGCTGATAACCTTTTCAACCCATTAACCAATTGACCCTATGGTAGGTGCCGTGCCTGCGAACCCCCTCAGAAGGAACTGCCAGCTGGTGGGTTGAGTGAACTCCTGGTGACTCGAACATAAAACGCTATGGAAAACATGCAGAGCTTCCAGTGAGCTACAAAAAAGCTTTTTTTGAGAACTGCACTGAAGGGAAATGTCACATTTTTGCACTGTGTTTTCTTGTGGTGAAAAATTGTGCTTATGAGGTATTTAAACTTGAAACCACGTGCAGAAGGAGAACAGACAGCAAACTTTGAAAGCACCTCTGGGTGCCTCAGCAAAACTGCTGTTGTTATGAGCCCGTTGGTCCTGCTGTGGGCAGGTGAAGCGCAGCCCTTCTCTGAGAGGTGCTCCAGGTCCAGCATGGCCCATAGCATGCAGAGCTGCTCTATCTAAAATATAGTCTTTCAAAGCTGCAGATAAATGTGAATGCTTGAGTCAACTACTTGATTACAGTTTGGCATCCACAGTTCATACAATCCCAGAACAATTTAGTGCTGAAGGATCTTTAGAGGTCATCTGGTTTATTTCTCAAAGCAGCTTCAACATATGTTAAGTTGCTTAGGGCTATGTCCATAAAACATATGAATATCTCCAGGGGATAGAGATTTCTTAGCCCCTCTGGGCTTTTTCATCAGGGGTTTTTCTTTGTGGGGGAAAAAAGAATTTTAATTGTGAAAAATGTAATTAAGCCATAGTTGCATGCCTACCACGTTGCCTGTGTTCCTGTGCTCATCTCTCCATTCCATTGCCCTTTCTTGGTCACGCATGAAGTAAGTTAAGCCAGTAAAACTCATGGAGAATTAAGGAGTCCTGCAACCTGTATATATACATAAATATGTATACATATGTGTGTTTAAAATATATATAAAACCAAATTTTTGGTGGTCTGAATCTGGCCAGCACGTTAAGCATGCCTACCTTAGGCATATAGTAGTGTTCGTGTATCGTTCTGCTGGAATGATACAATATCTATGGTTGAATTTCCATGCAAGGGACCTGGATGACTCCAACCATATTTAGTTGCTAATGAGCTTTAATGTCCTTGTCCAAAAACACCGGATGACTCCAGAATAAGCAGTACTGTGTGGAGAATATTTGAGATCATAACGGGAAATACAATCAAGCCTTAAATGATTTAGGTTTCTTTTTCTCATCTGTTTAACTTAACTTGGGGTTAATTAAAAACATCTTTTTCTCCATGTAAGATTGTTGATATACTCATGTGACAATAATATAAACTGAGAGATACTGAACACTTCTGCACTGGTTGACTAAAATAAGTATAGAGGTTCAAATTAACTACAGGAGAAAAACTAAATCTACTTTTTGTTTAAAGCTTAATTATGCCAAGTATAATTGCAGTATGTTACTGATTTCAAGATTGCCATTTTTCTCATCGAGAATTCAAAAATTATGTCTACAATAAGCAACTTAGGTTTTAAGGGGGGGGAAAAAACAAACTTGATTTTAGGTGCAATGATGTGGTTTGTCTTATTAGAAAAT
>JAVCKT010022689.1:23818-41772 GCA_032273925.1 Rhynchotus rufescens
TATTGCAAAGCAAACAAGGAATCGAGCTCTTCCAGATTTTTTCATTTCTGATCAGAAATAGGGGCTTTGTTATGACAACTGTTTCTCTCTTCATGTGTGTGTAATAATTCTTGAACCAGTTTCATGAGCCCGGTAATCACATCAATCAACAGCCTGGGAAAGGAAGCCACCCACGTTTGCTCAAGTGTGTGATGAGATACGGAGGTTACGAATGAGCCTCAAGGCCCATCTGGAGAACAAGAAGCTTGTGGGTTTTTAGGCTCCCCCGAATCTGGAGAAGTGAAGGCAAACGTTGAACTGGCCTGCCTGTAATTGCCATTTGTCTGATTATTTAAAGGCTTTTTGGCAAACTGGAATTGAATTTCTCTTGGATTTACCAAGTTCTGTGGATCAGTACACAGCAAGCATCAAACTAACAGCTTGGACAGCAGCCTCCCCGGAGTCCCTTTGCATCCAGGCTTCCCCTTTGCTGGACTAACCAGGTGATGTGCAGGGGCTTGCAGAAATCGTGGTGGTTTTTCCTGAGAGGTGGAAGGAGCGTTAAGGGTTCACAGGCAGAGCAGGCAACTGCCCAAAGGGGTAGATTGTTCTTTACCTAGAAGTAAGGAGACAGGAACTAATTGACGTACCAGTACTTTTCTTTCTGCAGTTATGGGAGGGGTTCATCATGTGGGACATCATGTACCCTTTCCCTCTTTGTTCTCTGCTGGTCTCCCTTTGCTTGGAGATTGCCTTGCCACCATCCCCTCCTGGCCCCCTCTTTTCTTCTCCTTCCACTAAACTCCAGTCCTGACTTTGGTCTTTGCTTCCCTCTCCATCACCTACCCTCACCACTGAATTTGGCCCCATTGTGGAATCCTAGGGTAGTAGGCAAGGATGGTCACTCAGAAGTTTGCACCTTGCCAAGAGGCACTCGCAGAGTGCTCTGAATTGAGACCCAATTGCAGTCTTCTCCACTGTCTTTTTAAAATTACTATGTTTTAGCTGGTTCTGGAGTTTCCTACGGAGAGAGAACCAGAAGTGGCTTCACGTGGTGAGTGTGGCTGAGGACCCTCCCTGGGGCAGCTGAGTCAGAGCTGTGTCTGAGGGGCAGGAGCGGACCAGTGAAAACTAATCTCTTTGGAAGGACCTGTCACTGTGCATTTTGGAAGTGCTTAAAAATGGATTTTGAGGTATTTAAAACTCTATCATTAAATTCCCAGTGAACAGTCTATTTTTTGGAAAATCAAAATAAGTATATTTTGCTTATGTAGTCAGTGTCAGGATAGTAGATACTTCATTATCCATTATATGCAATTTACTTTAGTAATTAGCATGGAGTGCAAGTAGTCTGGTCAATATAATTACCACATCACACGGTTAGGTGCAGCTGCACACGAGCCTTATTTTTTTTCTTTTTTATTAGAAAGTGTGGGTAAGTTTTCCATTCTTCCCCTTCTCAAAGAACAACCTGCAAACTGGCTTTTGTTGCTAATTAGAAAGTGCATTGTTTACGCTAAACCGGAGTCGCATAAATCAATAGTGCTACATAAAGCAAGAGAACAAATCGTACCTCTCATTTCCATAACGGATAAGATTGGGAAAGAATTTCCTGGGTTAATGGGGGTCCTCAGGTTGTTTGTCAGGGTATTTTGCCTCCTCTGACACCGGGACATTGGTGATTGAAAAGAACTGCTCAAAAAAAAAAAAAAAAAAGAAAAAGAAAAAATCAGTTTGGGGAGATTCGCTGTATTGAAGCTTTTAGCTTTAGTGCATTGATTTTTTTGCTCTCTGTGCCGAGTTTCAGCATAAGCTGAGGATATAAATTCAGATTTAGCCTTGCTTTGAGGTTCAAACTCGGTTCTAATCTCGGCTGGGGATTTGGCTGGGAAGGAGCTGAGCTCCCAAGTTTCCGTGGCTCTGGCATTAGGTTCTCTTTCTTCTCGGAAAGAGAACAGTGCTCCCTAGAGGAAAGGAAGCATTTCTGGATAGTGTTCTACTAACTGAGAAGGGGTCTAAATTTGGGAAAGATGGGCCAAAGATGTTGGAAATGGGCAGTTGCAGCATTAAGACATCTCATAATCTCCGTTTTGTTTCTGCTCCATTACCTTTATCCTTTTCCTGGAGTCACTTTGCTTTCTTTTTCTCCTATTAGCTTGCTGCTGATCTGGAACATTTGGGGGATTGAAGGAGGAGCAAGCACAGAGGAGACCCTGCTTGACCAATGCAAGTGCAGCTCTAGCTCTTGCCAGCCGAAACGCGGGGAATTGCATGAGTCTGGGAAAAAAAAGGGCTGTTTTTTGCAGCTTGTTATTGCAGTTGAGTGTGTTTTTATGCAGCTGGTGAGAGGAGTATTCCAGGCAGAAGGAAAGGCACTTTGCCTCCTCATCCCGAGGCATATTTCCTGCTCCAGAGCACTGGAGAGCAGGCGCCTTTCAAAGATCAAGGGAGGAGGAAAACAAGTGATTTTTTTCCTCAACTGTGTTTTTGATAATGAATTATATTACCTGAAGTTTTCCCTGAACTATTCAGCATAAAAAAGTCATGAACTACTGAAAGCAGGGTTTCTAATGGGAAATTTAAACAACTTCTTTGCCACGTTTCACATAACATATGGCAAAAGTTAAAGCATAGATCAAGCGAGCACTACGCCTCCTGATTTCCTTCCCTATTTCAAATGTATCTTGGACATTTCAACAGACAAGATAATCTAATTGGGAGGTTTGCAATCCAAGCATTAGCCTGGGAAGATGGATCGCATTCTTGGTTCCTCAGGCTCTAGGGTTCTTCCTATTGATGCAAGCCATGAAGTTCCTGAATGTCCCCTGATTGGTGAGAAGAGCAATTTCGAGGAGTTCTGGAGCCCCCTGACTTTCTCATCAGCTGAAACATAAATTACTTCATGTCTATCAAGGCTTCAGCATCCTTCCTCATGTGTGTGAGTGTTGGAAAGGTGCATGGGACAAGTTGACCTGATCTGTGAACAAAGCTGCAGTCTGCCCCTGTCCTCCTGGGTTTGTTGGATGACCTTCATGCCAGGAGGTGCCCCTGTTGATCTTGAGTGCACAATGTGCTTCAGGCTCAGGGCTGTTTCTGTTCTCCTCAGCATTTAGCTGTGATGATTAAGGGTTCGCAGGATAAATCTGGTCTTCAGTAATTCTCTCTTCAGCTTAGAGCAGGGAAAAGGCAGCACGGGAAGCTACCTAATGAAATGTTACGCTTGAGGGTGTTGTAAGCGAAAGGCAAATATTTTGGTCAGCTCTGCTGGAGGATAAAAATTGGTGGAGCCAAGTAAAATCTAACCGATCAGGCTGTGCACTGATGTCTGAATCTGTGAGTCTGTGGCCCCTAGTCTGTGTGGAAAATAAGCTGTGTTTTCTCCAGGGATGCATCACACCAGGCATCCTGACGTGGGAACGGCAAGTGAGATGCCCTTTTGGAATACTCTGTATTTACGGAAATTTTAGCTTTTTAAATTATTATTATATTATTATTATTATTACTGTTTTAAAGATGGTAACCGACTCATTCGCAGGTGGGCAACAGGTTTTCTTTTTTAAGCTGGTGTGAAGCCCATATCTCAACATAGTAGTTGGTTTTAGTTAATTTTGATGAAGGAAATGCAACTGTGCAAGTAACAAATAATGAGTATGATTTCATGTCGTGTCCTGGTGTCATTGAAACCTCACAGAGCAAGCGGCAAAATGCAGCTCTGCTTTGGCACTTGCAATTATTCCCCATCCTGTCTCTTCTGCCCCCATGGAGCTCCAAGGAAGCCTCCCCGTTGCCATTTCTTCGTGTGGGAGAACATGGAAACTATTGTTATGCTAATGGCCCCTTCGTCTTAATTTCTCTGAAGATTAAGGTTGCAAACGGTGCCCTCCTGCTACCTGCTTCTATGAATCCATTGCACCCTTAAAACAAGAGCCACTTTCCTTCTCTGGGCACCTTGCTCACCCGTGGATGTTTCTGATGGGAACAGGATGGTACTTACTCATTTCTTACCATAAAAATCTCACTCGTAGAAAGAAACAGTGTTACTGGCTTTGCTTTAAACGGCAAGAAGTCTCATAAGGTGCCTCACAAACAAAACTGGACCTAGAAACGTGGCCAAAAATGTCAACCGTGTCAAAAAGCAGCTGTGGGTGGATAGGAGCGATGCGCCAAGGAAATGCTGCACGCCGTGAACCTGCGTCTCAGGAGCTGCCTCCTCAGTGCAGATAGGCCGGGCTCTCAGGCTGGCTCCAGGCTTAATCCCCCACGCAGAACAACCTGTACCTTGAGTTGGAGGCACCTGAAGCCCAGAACAACTTCTAAATGCAGCTTTTGCTTTTCCAAGGTCTGGTTAAACTTCTAAACCAAATTTCCTCCCTCTGGGCCATTGTCCACCATGAATCTATTAGTTTCTTGTCCCAGTGATGCTCTGCCTATTTCACGTAGCCTTGTATGTCCCTGTTTTACAGGACAAGTCTTTTGGGACTGATTTCTGAAGTGTGTTCAGGCAGCAGAACGTGCAGATGTGGATAAATCAGGACGTTCTCCTTAGGGACACAGTGGTCGTGGTTCCTACTGGAGCTGCCTATGTAAGGAGCCAACAAATACATGGTATTAGACTAACGGGTCTAGTCTGCTGTAGGTTTCTCTGATACACAGAGACTATACCTGCTATATGTTTGTATAGCTATTTTTTTTATCTACTGTAACAGTTTTATACATTTTTTTTTTTTAAACTGTGTACTGGTCATCTTTAAACTATTACATCCCACCAATGATCCATAATGATAAGAATTATGGAACAATTCCCACGGATTTGTAGACCTCTGAAAACTTCATCCTTCTGTAGCAGCTTAGTGAATGGAATTGCACTGGTACCTGTGGTTTGCAGGGGTTTTAAGCCTCTGTTCTGTGTGGGAAAATACGACACATTATGTAAAGAGAAAATTTGGCAACCCGAAGCCAGCAGAGCTTCTGCTGTGCTTTACCTATCATTTTCAAAAGATGTTTGATCCTTAGATAAAACACATGTTAATGCTTTAAAGATTTCAGCTTAATATCTTTAAAGACTCTATTTCTAAGGTAGAAATCTTATATATTATAATTTTAGTTAAATATTAAATTCCTTTCAATATCTGGAACTAACCATTCATGTGGAGCATTTTGGAGCAGTGATGTAATGCAGAGGAGTCAGAAATCAGGCAGTGTGAGTAGGAAAAGGGGTGGGGAAATGAGATGGAGGCTTAATTGTCATTTTAGAGATTGGTTTTAAATCGAAGGTCCGTGACTTGGGGCATCACAAAAAAGATAATCTTTATTTTTGAATGTCTTTGGTAGACAAACTGTGGGGAATGCTGAATGCAAGGCACAGAAACTAATTAGAAAAGAATTAAAAGACAAAAATCTCCTTTCAAATACAGAATCGGTTTATTGGATAAACTCGGTCTGTGAGCCTTATTTTCTTTTTTATCAGGTGGCAGGAAAGGGAGCAAAGCGGAGCAAACAAAGGGCAGCAGGATGTTAACAGAGACCTAATAACTAAAGCGAAGCCTAGTCCAGAACAGGCATCTTTCAGTCGTGCTGGGCACTTAGGTACCACCTCAGTGCTGTTGCGACCACCCTGGGGACACTGGAGCGAGTTTGTGAGTGGGAATGTCATGGAATGGATTTTTAATTGACCCTTTTTCTTCTTTCTCTGCCCTGGTGCCCGTGCTGTTGCGGGTGGCAAGGGGGGTGCCGAAACGCGTGGGCGAGCAAGCGACTGCGCAGGGAGTGGCCACGGTGCCCTGTGCCACTCTCGGCCGAGTTAAAGTTGTTAAATAAAGGTAAATGCCAGCTAATTGCATCCAGAGATATAGGAGATGGAAAAAAATTGTAAAATCAGACCTGAGGTACGTTGTTGTTTCACTTCTCAACAGCTCCTTCCTTGGATGCCGGAGTAAGGGCATCGTTCATTCTATTAGAAAATAAAGCAAAGCAAAGGATGTACCCAGGCAGCCAGAGTCGCTCTCCTTTAATTGCACAGCAGCTTTGGAGAAGGTTTGCAGCATTTTAGAAAATTAAGACTGTAGCTGAGAATCATCTGAGACTAGAGTAATTTGGACTTTCCTCTCCCTTTTAAGTAGGATCACTTGGAGCTTGGGTGTTTAAGTGGCTGTTATCCTGATTTATGGTAAAAATCCCTTTTGTGAGTGCTAAACTTCAGGCAGGACATAGAAAATAAAGCCGACCTGAATGTGAGCACAAAGAATGTAGTGTGGGGAAGGGAAGTGTGAAAACGAACAGAGCAATTTGAGAGCGATGCTGTAGGTATCTGCTGTGTTTTTCTGGGCCTCGGGTTTGAGGGAAGAACCTTGAACTTGAAGCGGAGGATGAAGGGTTTGATGATTTGAATATGAATGTCTGGCAGGGCCTGAGCAGCACGACAGGGATAATTTTAGCACAATTTTTTGAATAGACCAGTTGGGTCCAAGCTGAGATGTAAGTAGGCTAGATAGACTATAGCCAAGATTAAGGACAAAGGGGGCAAAAGTCGTGGAAGAGAGGAGGAATTGCTGTGCACAGCAGCCCGGCTGGCAGAGGCATGTGCAGCGTCCAGGAACAGCTCTAAGCTGCTGTGCAGATCTAATTGTTTGGTGATTGCAAGGGAGCCCGTCCCGCAGGCAGTCGGGACGTGTTTTATGGGGCATATTTGTAAAATAAGTGGCACACGGCGGATTGTGAATCCCAACTTGTGGGTGAGGCTGAGGAGTGCGATGAGGGTGGTCACCAGCAGTAAAGATGAACTTAAGCCATCCGCATGTAGAGTCGAACATACTCGCAGAGCACCAGGAGGAGGCCAAACGATACCCAAGATTATAGATAATTAGACTCACAGCAGAGATGTTCAGACTTCACTGGAGGCCGGAATTAACCTGAAGTCGCTGGTTTCAGCTTCAGTCAGGCCTTTTGCCTGTTTGATAGTGTTATAAATATTTACAAGGTCTAAGGCCTTACTTTGCGTGCAACAGCCTGTAAAATCCCGCTGGCGTCTCCTGGCTTCCCGTTGCGGGAGGATGCCAAGGAGGAGCTCTCGTGCTTATTAGCTGAGTAACCCAAGGATACGGCCTTTTCAACCAAAGAGACTGGGCTATTAAATTATCTAAAAATAAAAGAGGCTGAGTTCATTTGTAGTGTGCTGCGATGCAATTACCATTATTATTTTAGGGATAAATTGTAGTCCATGCTTGTGAGAACACTCACTTTAACTATCACTCACTGTGCTTGGGTATTTTTTCCCCCAACTCTCCACTGTTTCCAGTATGTCTTAATTATTTTTTTAAGAACAACTTTGCAAATACCAGCATTTCTGTACTTGATAAAGTTAGATAATTGGCTATTGGATATGTACTTATCACATATATATGGTCTCATCTATTGCTCACTAGTGTCAAATGCAAAGTAGTTACCTGTTTCCTCTTGGAAGTGAAGGTAAAAATAAATAAAATAAAAGGAAAAATAAAGGAAAAATATCAGGATTAGGCTCTTGAATCAGCAAACCTGTTCAAACTTGTCTCCATGAAACATACTTGTAGTGAAAAAGAATAGTGTCATGTATCTTACCACTAAGAATAAGGAGAATAACTAGTTTGAGGTTTTCAGCTAAAATTAAATTGCAGTGAAAAAAGCGTGGAACAGAAACAGTCTGACTTGCAGCTTCTTTGCTCCATTGTTTTGCAAGCACCACATAATAGGTACATTTTTTCTTCAGTGTTTCAATGTTGGCTAGGTCGGGGTTTTGAACAGCTTTCACCGATGGTCAAAAATAAGTGAGTTATTTTGAATTCTGAAAATCTGTTTGTAGGTGCCAAAGATGGCAACAACTGAACGCTGAGCTGAAACAACCAAATATCTGGCCAAGACTCTGTGCACCAAGCGCTCAAGAATCTGTCCCTTGCTGGATGAGAGTATACGTGTATATTAAAAAAAAATAAGTATTTAGAAGGATTTCTTTTATTATTCTCCCAATTTTTTGTCACTTTTAGTGTAAACCTTCTGAAAACAGAAGCAAGCCTTTTCTTTTCCTCTCCCTACCGTAAGTTGCAGGATTTCCCTTAATAAGCATCTTGTGCCTTATATATCTGTTAAATGTGGCTTGTTTTTTTTCTTTTTCTTTTTTCTTTCCCCTATAGAAACAGATGGTTCCTCTGATTTATTTCCCTCAGTGTACAGTATTTCTATTTGCTGATTTGTCCATGTGGTTTTGAAATATGAAGATGATTTTTGGTGACTTGCCCTTATTTGTGTTTTTTTCTCCTTGACATTGGTGAGGGCGGACAGTAGAGCGTGTTAGTCTTTGCTTTCTGAGGAGATTATCAGTCACTGCGCTGCTTCCGAGATGTGTCAGTGCTCTAACGTTGAAGGAACTTTCTGTGCGCTGGAGACTGGGGAATTTGTGTCTGTGTCATCTGTGGCCTTAGTGACAGACACAAGTTTTGCTGAGGGGCTCGTCCTTCTGATCGCAGTGGAGATTAATTAGCTAATTGGGGATGACTTGCAGTAAAGCCCTTTAAAAAGCAAAGGGCAGCCTCTGGGGACTGCAGTGAGCAGGCAGGGGTTGGTTTTCTCTTTCCTATGTCTTAATCTTTGCAGGACTTAAGAGTGGAGGCATTGCAGGACTTGCAGCATAGAGATTTTCTTCTAAATTGCTTGTTGCATGCACAGATATGAACACACATGCCCCTTGCACATGTGGGGAGTTGGTTGGTGTGAGACTCACCTGGCTTTTTATAGGCAACAGACCTTGGCTGAATGAAGATGAGAGTTTTCAAATAGGCCTTTGAAGTGATGGAAGTGAATCTAAGCATGATGAGAGCAAATCTCCTTTCTTAAAGGCTTGCAGATTGAAAACTGATAAATCCTGTGTCCTCAGATCCTTTTTGTCATTTTTCAGTGGACATAAAAGGTCCCTAAAAATGCATAATATTTTCTTTTATGGCAGAAGCATATGCAATGCATAAGCAATGCATAGAAAAGCATAATAATAATGTCCTATGTGCTATGGAAATCAGTGAAAAAGGCATTTCAAATTCACAACAAAATAAATTCTATAGAGCAAAATTGTTTTGTTTTTTTTTGGGGGGGGGGAAATTCCAGTCTGTTTCTAAGATGGTGAAGGAATCATAGCCCAAATGTTGATCCTGAAATCTTGGTGGAGGCATCGCTTGTGCTTGCACAGGATCCTTTGCCGTGCACAGTCTATGTGACAGCGTGTGGTTTTTGCCCTTGCATCTCAGTGCAGATGTTTCATTCTGTGAGTATAAAGGGTGATGCCCTTGGAAGACATGAAGCCTTTGTTACCCAGCTGGGAAAACACAATTGTCATTACACAATAACCTCCACTTACCTGTGTATGCCAAGAAAACCAGTTGCGTTTTCAGAGTAACCATAGACTAGAACAAAAGCCTTGTAAAAGGAGCAGAAATTGGAAGAGATCCACTTCATGACCTGATTTATGGGTATTTTCTGAGCCACATATTTGCTTCTGATGCTGAATACGAGATGTCTGTGCTCTCCTATGTTTGGAGCTCCTTCTTAATACAAAAATCTTAACAAGGTTTGTTTGTTTGATTAAAGCATATTAGAATCCCTGAGAATATGTCTTAGGGATTTTACCATTTTAATGGCTTGTTACTTGTCTGCCCAATTCCCACGTGTACTACATTTACAGCTTGACTGAAGATACCTATTTAATGTGTTCTACGCAAATTCCAGCAGTCAATTCTTATCTGTATTTTTCAATATAACTTAAAGCACGCTGTTGTATTGAGTTTAAAGCAAGATGGCGTGATAAACTCTATATTATCTTTAATGTTCTGAATAAGCAAGTTTGTTGTCTGGAAAACATCAGTTTTTGACACTAAGACTGGGGACGTTCCCACAGAGAGCAATGCAGTAACTTCATTGATATATAGAGTTCATTTGCACATCCCAGTTAATAAAGTAAGCAGCTGAAATAGATATATATGCAAAATATATGCTTACAGAATATCATATAAGCCAGTCAAGGCAGAGGCAAGATGACAATAATTATTTTAATATATATTTTTATAATGAAAAGTATAATTTCCTTGCTTCTCCCTAGGAGAGGAGTTCTGGAAGTGGAGCAGATTAGAAAAGAAGGGAACAGTGGAGGTCAAGGCGCATGTTTTCTTCTGAGGTTTTTTTGTTGCTCTATTAATACCATGGGATTCTGTGTAAAATATGACTAGTCCTTACACTGTAAGGTGTGCGTAGGTGTGTGGGAAACATGGAATATTTGGTCCCTAACTTAAATCTACTGGGCTCGTGTAACTTTGCAAAACTGAGCAAGGTCTTTGTAGCAGTGTGGTGTGAGGTTAACGCTGTCCAATGTGTAGTTGCAGGAGAGGCGGGAAATCAGAGTCACAGGATGGTTGAGGCTGGAGTGACCTCTGGAGAGCATCTAGCCCAACCTCCCTGCTCCAGCAGGGACACCCAGAGCACAGGGTGGCATCCAGGCGGGTTTGGAAGATCTTCGCAGAAGGAGACTCCACAAGGTCCCTGGGCAGCCTGTGCCAGGGCTCTGGCACCCTCACGGTGAAGAACTTCCTCCCATGCGATGGAGCTGCCTGTGTTTCAAGTTATACCCATTGCCCCTTGTCCTGTCACTGGCCACCACCAAGAAGAGCTTGGCCCCTTCCTCCCTACACTCACCCTTCAGGTATGTATATGTATTAATCAGATCCCCTCTCAGCCTTCTCTTCTCCAGGCTAAACAGGTCCAGCTTCTTCTCTCCAAGTGAATCAAGAGTCTGGATTCTCATCCTGCAAGAGCTCCATGGCACTGCCCTCCTTTGGCATCTTAGTACTTGTGGTAGGAAGAGGAGGAAAAGCAAGGGATCACCAAGGAAGATGTCCCTGGAGAGACTGAGCAAGCTCATGCTCGCGCTGCCAGCAGGTGAAAGGGGAGCAGAGTCTCCGTGTGAGGTACGGCGTCGATCCCACCATCCCCGTGTGGAATGTGCTGGGAGCCGGCAGGACCCAGGGATGTCCCTCCTGGCACAACCAGCCCCACAGCTAGTTCAGGGCCTTGATGGCTTTGAAACGTAAACACCATTTTTCGTTAATGACGTTTTAAAATCCCTTCTCCCTCTCCCCCCTTCTTTCCTGGCTTTCTTCTCAAGTGCTGTTTTTAATGTATGTTAGGGTTGCTCTTTTTTAGTGCTGTGTTTTAGGGTCACATTATGTTGTGCAACCACCCAGATGGGTGGAACTAGAGGCAGAATTATTTGGCTTTTAATGCATAAAGGAACACGTATCGGGGAAAATACTGCATTTGTGGTGGCAGTAGATCCAAGCAAATGTTCCCAGCTTCTTAGTGAAGCTCCTGTCTTCCACTGCTCTATAGTCTGAATTCTGAAGCTACCTGGCTTTAAAGGTAACTTAATAGAAGCAAAGTCTTCTATGCTTTGATTATTATGTGTATTCCCATAGCTAAATTCTCTTTTAACTATCATCTGAGAGAGGCAAATTTGGGGAAGGAAAAATATTCCAAAATCTCCCACTCTTGCTAAAACCACTTTTATTTTGAAGCAGCCATAGTCTAAGCGGGCTCTGGAGGAGGCACTAAGCGATGCAAGAGCTGCACTGAGCAGAACTGCCCCAAGAAGAGGGATTTTGCACGGTGAGCAGCATTTCTTTGATTTTATTTAATGTACTGCATAATGTACTGTATTTCATGGGTACCATCCTGGAAAATGAGATTGATGTTTGAGTCTACCCTGGCAGTTTGATGCCCTTCCCAAGGCAGAGAGCGCCTCCATACAGCACATGGAGCTGGGAAGGGCCTGGTGCTCTGAAATAAGTCTGAATTTTCTAGAATGAGATTATAGGAAGTTGAACACAAAAGAGAGAAAAAGAAATCATATCATATATTTTGGCAAAAGCCATATGTCTGCTGAAACGTTTTCTACATATGCCTGGCACAGTGCATTCCCTTTCTGTAAAACTTATTAGAACAAACAGCTGGTTAATGGAGGCAAAACATATTTTCCCAACTGAGCATTAGCTCCAAAGAAAAAAGAATTGAGTTTATTAAGAACAAAACTGCCCATTTTTCTAGACACTTCTGTGTAAAGCTGTGGAATCAAAAGGAATGACGAAAGAAAGAACATAGTAAATGGGTAATGTTGGCAAGCTATGAAAATTATATGACAAGCAGACTTTTTGAAAGCTATGAGGAATTATACTCTCAAAACTGTATGAAAAGTGTGAATTTTCATCTGCCTTTTTCTAGTAACGCTTTTTCCTAGTTTTGTTAGAGATGGGTTTTTTTTTTTTTGAGAGGTCTGAAAGCCTGAGAACTATTACTACAGCCTTGTAAAAAAAAAAACTAGGTGGTTTCAAAAGTTCTTCCTTGAACAAGATGATCTAATTTGAACTATATGTTGCATTCAGCTACTTTTTTTCCTGATTTCTGTTTATGGTTTAAAAACTTAAGGTAATTTGACAACAAAAACTGTAAGGATGGTGAAAATGAGGAACCATCTATGTGCATCATTTATGGCATAGAAAACGCCATAAAATCCTGATAAATTACAGCTGATTTCACCAGAGTGTCTGCATTGACAGCCCAAAAACCGTGATCACTCCAGTAACAGTTTGTGTCTGTCTGAGACCTCTGGGGCCTGCTGAGCCCACAGCAGCTCAGAAACTTTGGGCAAAAGTAAAAAATAATGATAAAAAAAAATGGTTTGCAGGACAACATAGAATTAATTCACTTCAGAGAAGTGTCAATATAATCTGCATACATTAAATACCAGATAGAAACTTTAAATTCTTTAGCCTTTTAGCCTTTTAATAAGGAATTAAAGACCTGTGGCAACTGTCGGAAGGTAGAAGTGACTTTACCTCTATGATGTAATTTTTTTTATTAATCCTTTTTATTATTACAAGTATTTCAAGACAATCTTTGCTCCGCTTGGGAAGGGGGCATACACATTCCTGCGTGGTTAATCCAAAATGAATGTGAGGGCTGTGATCAGTCAGGTACCTTAATGTATGTGATGGCTTTTCCAGACCTTCCATGGGAGAGCTAAGCTCATGGTTTTCAGTATTTCATTTTATTTTTGCTTTCCCCTCTTAAACTCCCAACTTCCATTCCCAGCACAAATATTATGTGTGCTAGTAGACATAGCAGCACTGAAAGGAGAGGCAAGATTTCCACTGGCTTAAGCTTCTGGATGTCTCTCAAATCTCATTTGAACATATGGAAATCAGCCTACAGCTAACTGCACTGTGTCGGATGTGTGTTTTGGTTTTTTTAAAGTAATTTCTAAAGTGTTGTTTTTGAAACTCAGTGGGGAGATTTAAGTAGAAATAGAATGTGACTCGAGGCAAAGACTCTTACCGAAAAAAAAACGGTCATCTGGCTTCTGTATTCACCTCTTCTAGGTCAGCAACTCCAGGTTCACTTTGATTATTCCTGAGATTTTTCAGACTACTCCTGCTTTCTAGATGTGAATTTCATGTCTGAAGATGGTTTGTTCCTTATTAATTCCGAGGATTGTGAACCTTGCAGGAAGTCACGGTACAGCTTTAGCTTAAAATGTGCTGCAGAAAATTTAATAATAATAATAATAATAAAAAAAAAAAGCTCCTTCATGCTGGCAAAGACTTACACAGGACTTGCTTATAAACTAAAGTGAAAATTTTAGCCTTACCTACTTTTAGTACATTTTTCCTATCAAGGTAATTGTATAATTCAAAGAAATATCTGTGCATTGTAGTAGGTCTCTTCTTTGACTCAAACACATGCATATTAAAGAGAAACTTGACACTTTTTTGGTGCGATTGCATCAGAAGAAAAGACACAATATGATTGATGCTAGCGGGGCTTGACAAATAGCAGCTCTGCAGAAATTATAAGAAAATTTCCTCCTGTATTTCCTCTCAACTGCTCTGGCACTTTGATGAAATGGAAATCTCTCTAATCCATTGCTCCAGCTAGAGAAGCGTCTCAGAAACAAACCTTTTCCCACGGTTATTGCCACGATGAAGCTTTTATTGTCCAGCAAAGGAAGCATTGCGTCTGATAATTCTCCTTAAAAAAATCTTACCTCTATATGACATATCAGTGATCAATTAAAATATCTCAAGAAATTAACAGTGAGACAGAAAGGTTTCTGGATGGCAAGGGCAGGGGATGGCTTTGTCCTCGTTTTTGTTTTAGGTGTCTACATGTGTACATGCTGGGTGCCAAGGCATTCAAAGGAAAAGTGAGTAGTAGTTGAATTTGATCGTTTTATTTACTGCGTTCCTTGCAATATCATTTCCTCCTAAGCACATTATGCCTGTGTTCTGCTGGTGGCATCAGAAATGTCTACTATTAGTGGCCAATACAAGTGGCCACCAATACAAAAAGCTATCCTTTTTTCCTGATAATATTTAACTTTTTTCGTCTCTTTCTCTATCCTCAAGTCAGAACAAATCAACAATTTTTCTAGCCTCTTCTTTAACTAAGGCAATAGGCTACATATTTTTACTTATATTTTGCCTGCTTCATTATATGTTCGTTCATATATGTTGACTGCTTCATTCCGAGTATATTGCAGATAGAAGCAGGACTGTTCTTTAAGAAAGGTTGATGCCAGCTATGCATGATTTGTTTGCTTGATTCCACAAAACAAGCCCATCCTGAGCTCTTGCCAAGTAGAGGGTCTGCTTCAGTGACTCCTAAACTGAGCTTTTTGTGCTAAATGATACCTATGTCTTTATACATTATAGGGTGAGTGACTGAAAAAAAGTGTGCTGAGTCAAAAGATAGGGCTTCATCCAAAACGTCATCCAGGGCAGAGGAATGAAATCTAAAAAAAAAACCTCAACGTTTGAATCAGTCTGGGCTGATAATGGGAAAAAAATATATATTTTGCATAAATATTTATTTTATAATTAATTGGAAAAAAATCTCAGGCATCGCCAATTGGAGTAGTTACCATAGTAACTCCTATTATGGTATATTACTTATGGACATAGTGCAGCACATGGAGTATTCCTGATGCCTGGCTTTTTTCAGGAATGTCTGCTTCTGGTTGGGTGTGCAACATGTCCATGGCTGAGCGAAGGTGCTTGGACTTTCCAGTTGCAGCACTTTTCTCCACTCCTCAAAAGTACTGAAGGATGTAATTTTGGGATCCCCAGACAAATTAAAGGCTATTTTTATGATCCAAATGATCAGTGTAAAGCTAGAAAGTAATGTTGCTTTGTGGGGGTGGGAAGCTGCGTTGCAGCCACAAGCCATGTAGTCCAGATCTGCTGAGAGAAGGAAAATTCTCTTCATAAGCAACAACCTGAACCACTAAAAAGAATGCAAATAGAATATAAAAAGATCCTTCTACCATAGGTTTTCACATTTAAATTATCACAGCCTAGGATTTAAATACATGCTTTTTTAATAGTGTTACTTATTCAGAGAGCATTGTGAAAAGGCAGACTAATTTTGGTAGGTCTGTGAGTATGAATTTACAAGTTCATTTAAATCTTCAAGGATATCTTTAGATGTATATTTACTAAAATAGATAATTATGTTCTTAGTAAAAATAACTTTACGTTCACATTTTGAAGGATCTGGATAAACTAATAAAGAATATCAATGAAATTGGGTACCTGGCTCTGAAAATCCCAGTGAGAGGCCAAATCGAGCTCTCTGCTTCTCTCTGCCCTCTTCCCTTTTATCCCACAGTTGTCTTAAAAAACATTTAAATGTTAAAATTATATGGGAAAGAATGCAGTTACATGTAAAGAAATAATGAGAGAAACTGCAAATCTAGCTGCTTCTGAAATGCTTTTTCTTTGAAGCTGCTGTTGTCTGTACTCCATATTGACTATTTGGATATAAAATATTTCATCGTGTTAGGGATTAAGTTTATTTAACAGGAAGTATTTTTCCATGTTGTCTATTATATAGGGTAGGGTTTCTCAAATGAGGTGGTGCTGCCAAAAAGTTTCACTTGGTCACAAACTCAGGCTTGGGTACCATCAAATCCTTCCATTTGCACTTGTCATTTTTGTCACTTTGCATCTCTATGTCTAAATGCAGTTTAGGTCATTTAACATAAAGTGTGTGTACCTAAATGCCATAAATCCTGTGGATGTCTTTTTCTTGATGTCAATTTACCTCTGCAATTACCTATACTTGCAAACTGTCATTATATTGATGTGCTGTTGGAGATGGGCTGAAGAACATGACCCAAGTATCATGTGCATTCTAATTATTTTCCCATAAATTGGAGCATTTTACCTATTTTTCACATGCGAGCTGTGTTCTGTCACTTAATTTTTCTATTTGAAAGGTTATTAAAATGTTTTAAAAGAAAAATTATGTAAAAAGCTGTAGTGAAGGAGGAGAAATATTGCATAGGTAAAAAGCATTTGTCAGCTCTTTGCTGCATTTTATTTTAGCTATGAATGGACTTTTATGAAGGTATATTAATATTTTATTGAAAACAGCCCTGTATAATTTACTACTTTGACCGGGCAATTAGCCCACTAATACAAAAAAGTGGGTGTTTTCCCATATATGTTTGATTTCCTCCAGCATTTACCTGAATCCTGGTACCATCTTTTGCTACATATTCTTGAACTACTTCACTTTTTCATTGGAAGGTAAATAAATATGCAATAGCACTAGCCTTCACATTGAAGAGTAGCAGAAACGTGGGACACAATCTTGTATTCTTGTACAGTGCAGTGGTTTTGGCTGTCTGCTTCCAAACTTTTCCCACTGTACCTATTTTTATAAGGAACCACTTTTTTTTTTTTCTCATGAGATGAGATTGGGAATGTGTCCTCTTGTCCTCTAGGATTCTCTTGTTAAGTTTTCACTGTATAATAGTGCAGTCATTACCAGCTGCCTTGAGAATAATTATGGCCAGTGAAAAACTGAGATTCTTAATTATGGTTCAGGTGCTATGGATGCATTTGGCTTCATTGGATCCAGAGGCTGGAAGACCTGCATTTATTTGGGATCTGTAGGTAGCCATGAAAACTCTGTAGCCTCCGGAGCCATCTCAAGCATGGCTGTTGCCCAGCTGGTGTCTTTTATTGTCTTTTAATGCATGGATTTTATGCATTGCTTTTATTTTTAACACAGCTGTTTCCCTAAATGACAGGAGCAAAGAGAAGGAATTGGCAAGGGTAGCATCATTGATTTTTTTGAAATTTCCTCTTAATAGCATATTAAAGGGTGAGGAAAGAAAGGTGAAGAAAAAGGATTAAAAGGGGAAGAAAAAGGGCAAGGAAAATAATTGATTAAGTTGAAAGGGAATCTATACAGTCCTGTCCTTATAATATCAGTGCTTAACACACTCCGGAACAGCAAATTAAGTGCTGGCTTGGCAGTTCAGCAGGTGGGGCAGGAAAAAAGGGCATCAGGAAGTGAAAAAGGAAAAACATGCTTTGGTTGTGTAGCTGGATCAATTTGTGGTTGCTTTCTGACACCTGACATACTTTATAGCTGAAAATAAGCCATCTGCCAAGAAGACCTTTTTTTATAAAAACAAAACCCAGTTAATTTGTAAGGTATGTGATGCTTTTGAGCCATCCCTAGCACAGGCTCTTCTCAGGTAGCTCATCCAGGAATTGCCCACGTTTCTTCTCATTTCCATACAGCTACCAAAACGGGAGAGGAAAGCTACAGAGCAAAGCAAAATAGTTTGTACTTAATTTACTCAGACCCCAGGGCTTGGACTGCCATGGGGAGGCAGGGCTTTGCTGACCTCAACTTTGCCAGCTATTCGTCCGATATTGATATGAAGTCTACAGTTACAGAAGGAAAGCAGATCAATAAAATGTCTTTTAAGTGCTAAATCACTTTTAAACTTTTAATTTCAATTTCTTATTTCTTCTTACGCCTATGCACCATCCTTTATTCACCATAGGATAGATAAGCCAAAGTATAGGTCTTTACTGGAGTTAAATGATTAC